>VDFB02117672.1:0-40574 GCA_007258455.2 Sequoia sempervirens
TTTGGAGACTTTATTCAAGGTTGGCGGACTTCATGTTGACTTGGCCATGAGGTAATCAGACTTTGAGGAATTCTTTCCATGTCATTTATTCTAGGCGGACTTTATGTCATGTCTTCCATTCCATGTAAGGGCGGACTTCAAAGACTTTATGCCAAGGAGCTGGGCGGACTTCCCTCTTGTCTTTCCAAACACTTTAAGGCTGCAGGGCGGACTTTGCAAGAAGTTTTCCATGCTCTTACAATGCTGGGCAGACTTTCACCAGCCATTGCCATTCATCACTCTCAACTGGGCGGACTTTAACCAGCTTTTGCCATTCTTTATGAAGCCAACTCTCCATACTTAGGCAATTTTCACCATGGATTTAATGATTTTTCAGACTTTTCTATGAATTTTCCAGATTTTCTAATTGATTTTCTGTGATTTTTGATTGATTTTTTCAGATTTTCCATTGATTTTGATCTAGAAGTCTGATTTTTTATGCTTTTTCATCGATTTTTCAAAAAAATTCAAGCTTAATCAAATTTCACCATCACTTTTTTTTAGATTTTCAATCGATTTTCTGTGATTTTCCGTTGGTATTTTGGAACTTCTGAGTGGTTTTTTGAAATCCAGGCACTTTCTAAATATAGGAACCCCGCCAAAAATAGAAACTTTTCCCAAAATAGTAACTTTCCAAAAATAGCCCCTAAAAAAATAGGAAGTCCAATATGGGGCCAAAAACGCCAAAAATGAAGTCCCTAAAAAATAGGAGGTCCGGAGGGTCAATCCCCAAAAAGTAGATGTCAGAATTGGATGAAACGACAGTCAATTTTCATCCCTCAGGCCCTCTAAATCCGTCTGAGGTGTTTAGGCATTGATTCTGACTCAAAATCACAACTTGGCTCTGGATGATGGCATAAAAACTTTATCTTGAAAACCATAAAGCAAAAGGACCAAGAAAATGAAGCTCAAGGCAAAACCCAACAGGCAAACCAAGGAGGGTCCCCATTTGTAATGGGGCAATGTGTGAATTAGGTCACAACACTACCCAGACAATTTGGTTCACTTGGTGTAATTTTCAAAAGGGGGGCCGGAGAATCTACTGCAGACTTGATAGATTCTATGCTAGCAAGGCCTTTTTCTCGGTCTCCCCGGTGTGTGATGGTTGTTTGGTGGAAGTCTGTCCATACTCCCTCTTAGATCACCACCCCATTAGAGCTAAATTATGCCTGAAGGATGGGCTCCCTAGGCCAATAGGTTGCAATTTTGGTTTTTGCCTTAATACTAACCTCTTGAAGGATAGTGACTGCAGAAATGCAATCTTATGCCTCAGACAAATCAGCAAATGGATGTACAAGAATATCTCCCACATTGATAGATGGGCAATGAACACTGAAGGTTGGAAAGCTCTTTTCCAAACAATTGGGAAAAAAAGGGCTAAAGATTGTCGAAGGAAGGAGGCTATCCTCCAAGACATGCTCCTACAAGCAAAGACTGAGCTGCAAGCTAGTCCCATGAATGAAACTCTCACAAATAGATTGATCATGGCCAAAGATTCTCTCATGAGGCTCCAAAACCGCAAGATCCAAGGCCTAAGAGTAAGAGCCAAGATGAATTGGCTTGAGGATGGTGACAAAGGTACAAAATTCTTCTTCAGGTTTATTAAGGAAAAGCAGGCTAGGGAACAGATTAATCAAATCTCTGTAAATGGCTCCCTAGTGATGAATCAGGATGAGATAAGGAATCAATTCTTCTAGTTCTATAAAGTTCTTTTCTCCTCGGAAGGAGAGAGGGATTCTAATAAGCAAGCTAGGGAGTACATACAGAAAATTATTCCAAAAAAGATCAGTGATGAAATGGCAAAGGATCTAGGGAGGGAGATAACACAAGAGGAGATAAGAAAGGCTATCCTTTCCCTCAAAGATGACAAATCATCGGGGGATGATGGACTCCCTGCTGAATTCTACAAGACATTTTTGGAATGGATATGTGAAGATCTACATTTGGTCTACAAGGAGGCCTTTGAAAAAGGCACACTTGGCAATAAGATCAATAAAGGGATTGTCAAACTCATTCCAAAGAAGGGAGACAAATCTCTAATTAAGAACTGGAGGCCCATCATCCAACACCACATATTCCTTTTTGGCCTGTTCATGCTTCTTTTCCTGCAGCTCATCCTTATACATGACCTTCACATTGAATATAACATCTATGCTCCTAATGATTTTATGATTTCATAATCCCATAACCGATAACCAAATTCATCTACTCCATATCCAATGAAGGTACATTTTTTAGACTTAGCCCCAAGCTTGGTTCTATTTTCAATATCAACATATGGACAAAACCTTCACAACCAAAGGTTTTCAAAAATGAATAGTCTACCTTTTTACTCGTCCAAGCTTCCTCTAGAATGCAACCATCCAAAGGATTTGAAGGTCCCCTGTTTATTAAATAAACAGCAGTATGTACAACATCTACCCAGAACTGTAAGGGTAGTCCAGCATGCAATCTCATGCTCCTTGCATGCTCCATAATGGTCCTATTCATACTTTCAGACACCATTTTCTTGTCAAGTTCTAGGAACCGTTTTCTGCCTACGAATTCCATTGTATGAACAGTAATTTTCAAATTCTTTGCTGCAATACTCGCCTCCATTATTAGATCTAAGACACTTCAACTTTTTTCCTGTCTCATTCTCAACCAAAGCTTTCCACTTTTTAAAAGTTTCAAATACTTCCGATTTTTGTTTTAGGAAATACACCCATGTTTTCCTAGTTGCATCATCAATAAAAGTAACATAATGGCAAGAGCCACCAAGAGAAGATACTTGAGCTAGTCCCCTTACATCTAAATTCACAAGCTCTAATTTCTCACTCTTCTTCTCTTTCCCAACTTTGAGAAATCACTCTTTTTTGTTTTCCATAAACACAATTTTCGCAGAACTCCAAGTCAATCTGCTTCAGACCTGGTAGCAACTTTCTGGAGTGAAGGATCTTCATCCCTTTCTCACTCATGTGCCCAAGTCTATGGTGCCACAATTTTGTTTCTGTCCTTGTAGCAAGTGTTAAAATTGTCTCAATAGCAACTATTTTTGTAGTAGCTAAGGTAGAATAAGTATTACCAGTACACAAATACAATGTGCCTACCTTTTCACCTTTAGCTACTACTAATGCACCTTTAGTGACCTTCCAGACTTTGTCTGTAAAGGTAACTATGCATACCTTCTACTCACCCAGCTTGTCCTCAGAAATTAAATTTCTTCAAATTTGGAATATGCCTTACCTCTTGTAGCAACCATTCATTTCTATTCTACAACTTGATTTTTATCTTTCCTTTTCCAACAATCTAATAGGGTTCATCATCACCCAAATATACCTATCCAAAATCACCTTGAACATAATCTACAAAATATTTCCTATGGGGTGAGGCATGAAATGAAGCCCCTGAATCTATTGCCCAGGAATCATTAGCATTATCTAAACATAGAATTAAAGCATCCTGTAATTTATTACTTGCAACATTAGCTTCCATACTATCATCATGTTGTTTGTCTCCTTGTTTGCCCTTTCGAGACCAACAATCCTTCTTCAAGTGTCTTGGCTTTCTATAGTGCCAACAATCCATTCTTCCTCTGGATTTAGATCTTCCTTTCTTTGACTCCCCTTGCCACTTCCCACGATTTGTTGGGCTTTTTCCTCTCTCCTTTGTTCTTCCCATGTTCTCTACAGTCAAAGAATTACCCGATGTTGAAGTCTTACCTGTGCTTTTCCGTCACATTTCCTCACTAAGGATAACACCAATAACATCATCAAATTTCAATGTATTTGAACCAGAGACAGAGTTACTTACAGCCATTACCAAGCTATTCCAACTTTCTGGCAAAAAACATAAAACCAAGAGAGCCCTCACCTCTTCATCAAAATTCACTTTTACAGAAGTTAACCAACTAGTAATCGTATTAAACTCATTTAAATGATCCATCACAGATCCACCTTCAATCATTTTCAAATTAAACAAACGCTTCATGAGAAATACCTTATTTGAGTTGAGGGATTTTCACATAATTTAGCCAAAGCTTCCATTAGATCCTCTGTTGTCTTTGAATCTATTATATGGAATGCCACAGATAGTGCCAAGCACAATCAAATGGTTCCCAGTGCCTTTCTATCCAGAATCTCCCATTCTTTATTGGACATCGTAGCCTCTTTCTTTGCTTTTCCTTGCAATGGCCACCATAGATCCTTTTGATACAAATAATCTTCCATCTACATCTTCCATAATTGATAATTCTGGCCATTGAACTTCTCAACCTTGAATTTTCCTTCTTCCATTGCTCCCACTCAAATCTAGAGGTTTCCTGCCAATCGACCGAAATACATGCGGCTTTGATATCAATTGTTAGGATTCAGGAAGATTGGAGCAATAAACATTAACAATTATATGCAGATTAAATAACAATGAAGAATAACACGAAAGAGATCAACACAAAATTTTAACGTGGTTCACCCAATATGGGCTACATCCATAGAAACTCAGCCACCCAATGATTTTATTATCTAGTGCAAAGCATATTACAATCTTGCGAATCACACACACCGCAACTTACATCCTAGCCACTTATAACAAGCTTATGGAAGCTTCTAGAATTAGGGTTTTAAAAAGTCATTTTTTTCATTTGACGTGTTAATAGGAAAACTTTGACATGTTAACAGGAAAACCTTGATGTGTTAATGGGAAAAAAAAAATCGAGGGTTGCGAGGATATGTTACGAGTGTACAGTATTTGCATGATCAGTCACCACATACCAACAATCTCCCACTTGGAGACTGATCAGGGTCCACACCAAACAACCTGCTCTTTAGAGATTTACCAAAGCTCACAATTTGAACCTTGAACCTGCTATTAAGTTGCTTGCTGCTGCTACAACATGTTTAAGGCAACATTTAGTAGCTGATATTCTAGTGCAAGTATCACAATTCCATTTAAGGCTGCTAAATTGGAAATGAAACCAAAAAACATTTGGAGGAATATTGAGATTATTGTAAAATATTCTGAGATATGCAAAGTTATTGGTGATGCACATAATAAACAGCTACTGTATTTTTGGAAAGAGAAAAGATGCACTTGCATTTATGAAGCTCCATAAAGTGAAACAATAGCCTAATCACCAAATATGACCTAAACAGTTGAGCTTTTAAGGATGACAACAGCCCAAATAATGGTTGACTCTATGTTTTGGCATCGCTTTATAGAGTCGGATAGCATTTACTGCTTAGTGTATTACAGAATGCAAGTTGTGATTTGCTCCCTTGAGAAGTGCACTTGAATTAATTCCCTAAAATAGAAAGAAAATGTTTCAATAAATAAATTTCATACTTGAGGCCAGTTGTCAACCAGATGGTTTCACAAAATCTGTAGTACGGGATATATTTGTCTCAACACTTCTGAAATTTGAAGTTTGTGTTTATCCATTGCTACCATTGTTGAAAGAGTCTAGTTCTCTCTTCTAAGACCTCTTTCTCTATGTTTGTTTCTCCATCTCCTTGTTCAATACATGTACAGTGGTCTATATTGCATGTAGTAGAGTGACTAGATCACTACATGGGGGTTTCGACACAATTTTTCACGAATCACAATTGATCGTCACTAGGGATGTGTGTCAAATCTCTATACCAATGCTTTAATCTCAATGCTCAAGATATAGTTCACATTCTTCCTAAAATCTAGATGTCTCCTTTTTAGCAATCCCCATAATCTTTAATTGAGCATCCAATTGAACCAAGCACTAGAAATGTATAGGTGTCAATGATTCATGTTCTAACTGTCACCAATATCTCATAAATTTATCACATGTTCTACACATCTCATACAAATGACCAATATCTAAAGCAACAATGTAGTGTCCCTATAATGTTCCCTTCTCGCTCCTGAGCAGTATTGGGATTCAATTAGCCTATTCTAGAGTCCTCGTAGGCTAGTAGATGTGGTTAGGGGACTCAATTGCTAGCATTGATGTCAGTTTGGGGTTATTTTGGAGGGGTTACTATTTATAGCAGTGGCCAGTTCCAGAGTTGTCATCTTCAGTTGGTCACATTGTTCCCAGTAGTCTTCAGTTTTGCTCAATTCGGAACTTTTGGCATCCACTTACTATTTATAGCAGTGCTATTTTTAGTAAGTCACCATTGGAGGAAATTGGGTTCTAGGCTTGGTCATGGTAGCAGCATTATAATCCAGTTTCAGTTGGAGAGCCTAAGGTTGTGGATTAATATTTATTTTATTTGACCCCTTTGGCATTTAAATTAAGTTGAAAATATAAAGTTAAGTCATAACTTAAGCTGAGGGGTAAAGTGGTCATCAGAAAATACCAAGGGCGCCTAGTTTTATAACTTATGTTGTTTCTAAGTGAATTAAAAATTATAATTTTCCTCTTGGAGTTGGATGCCTAAGTTGAGGGGAGAAATATTTTAAAGTTATTAAAAAATCCATGACTTCAAAAAGGGACACCATTTTGAGGAGAAATTGAAATATTTAAAAAGTGTTTGAAAAAAATTAAAGGTGAATAGTGCCCATTTTATGAGATGAAATTAAGAGAATTTTGAAATCCACTTTTTCCCTAATCTTTTAAAAAAGAAAATTGGCTCTCATTCTTCTTTATCGTGAATTGACAACTTACTGTGATGCTGCTGGATTTTCATCTGGTTGCTTGGCAAACATTGTGAGGATGAAAACCCTCCATTGTTGGGCTGATTTCAGTGGTGAAATATCCACCCTAGTCAGATATTAGTGCTGGTGCAAAAAGTTATTTGACAGGAGCTTCAAGGATTGATCTATAGGAGAGAAAATATGAAGATTTTTCAGTATTTTTTGGAGTTTTTGGTGTGTTTTGGTGTGGTTTCAGTTTTGGTGTGATTTTAGAAGATTTTGGAGTGTTTTTCTTCAGTTTCTGAACAATTGCAGTCATGGACCTGAACCTGGTTTTTCATTAACAACTTTTAATCTCTTGAGGTTCTCATTCTGGGGATTGTTGCATATTATTCTTCTTGGGACAATCATTTTGACTACTTGTTTGCATTTTTTGGTGGAGGCATTTATTTTTTTAGAGCAGGTCGACTTCCCAGGACACTTTGGACCTGAATCTAGTTTTTTGCTCATTGCTCATTATCAGTTGAAGTTATTGTTCTAGGTATTGTTCCAATTGAAGACCCTTCTCTTGCCGATCATTTTGAGTACAAGATTGTGAGTTTTGGTGGAGTCTTTGAATTTTCTAAAGCAAGACGAACTTTCCTCCAAGGACGCCTTCTTGCTGCCAGAACACCAATTTATTACCAGCATATGTTGTGTTTTGAATGTTGCACTTTGGACACTAAAAAAGGAGGTCTGAGGCATTGGAGAATAGAGTGATTTGAAGGCTAAAGCTGGATGTTGTTTGGTGCTCATTCTGAAGTCTCATTGCTGCTGTAACAGGTTCTTTTGAGTCTGATTTTAATATTGTAAAGTTCTGATTTATATCATAAAAAGAAACCCTTTGATGCTGGTTACAATTTATTTAAGGTGTTTTCAGTTTTTAGTATTTATTATATTAGCAATCTGCACTTTGTGTTTCAAACTTTGGCAAAGCATTCTAAAAACAAACTCAAAACAAACATAAACAAGAACATACAGCAAGCAGCAGATTGTTGGTTATTTCAAAAAATAAAAATAAAAATCAGGGGTGTACATTTCAGCCCCTCTCGTTTGCTTCTTGTTAATGTGACATAGGTGTTTTAGCTTCACCGTTTCCTCGTGATTGATGTGGTGATTATTTTATGGTTTTGAATGGTGTGTATGAACCACTGCATGTTCGAGATGAGATTCCTCAACATGTCGATTGGAGGCATTTTGTGCATTTGCATGATTGGTTTATTATTATGCTCCAGTTCAGTAAAATGAATTATTTATGCTATGATTAAATGTGAACCTGATTATTGATGTTTAGAAGGAATGATTTATTTAAGTATTTATATGATGGATGTACAGATGTAATTTCATGCTTATGCTATTGGACCCCATTGTGATGATTATGATGTGCTTTGGCTATATATACATTGAGCAAATACCCTTGACGTGCGTTGAATGGTTACAGGTACAGGGTTATTTCTCCACCTGGCTACACAAGTCTGAGTTGTTCCCCAAAGGTGGTTAATTCGGAGATGTCACATTGGGCCCCTTCATATACATTCCTCGATCATACTTGAATAGAGTACGGTATGTGTCATATTTGATCTTATGTGAACCCAGATCCGATATAGGAATCATTCTTGAATCCCTGTGTCGTATTTGTCTTGTAAATGAAATATTAGGAATTTAAATGATTCTTATATTTATTATTAAAATATTATCTGTGCTTCGGGAAAGGGGGAAATAGAATGAAAGAAAAAATTAAATTAATCTATTGCTTAATTTAATTACGAAATTTAGAGGGTTGGGAAGTGCGAGTTACATTTGATTTAATTATCCTGATTAAATTTGGAATTTTATAAATTTAAATGAAAATATGCTTAAATGGATTTAATGGTTAAATTATACGTTAAATGATGTTTTTAAATCAGAGAAGCAAGACTTGCTAGATATCGGCAAGTCCCAAGTCGAGTCCACCTGGCCAAGTTTTGGGGCTTGGACTTAGACTCGACCTAGTCCAGCGAGCCAAGTTCTGGCTGGACTTGCCAGACTCACTGAGTCCAGGCAAGTCTCGTCAACAGGACTTGGCAGGTAGGGTTTGAAAAGTACCAAAATTACATGAAATTTAAAGTTAAAACTTGTTTTTTTTAAGTTATTGTGAATGCAAAATGATGTATGCCATGAAGGTTTGTATGGTTTGGGGATTCCCGAAGGCCGCCTAAACACCGAAGGCATTTGAACCTTACCGGAGCGCTACCCTTAAATCAATAAGTGCCCTTGATTCACGGGCTAAGGTTCCTAGATTCTCAGCATGCTGCGTTCTTGACCTCCGCCGGAGGCACTACCCTATAGATCTCCCCATATGGGCTTACCCCGATCTCTAATAAGGGACCTGCTTGTCACCTTAATAGGATTCTAATTACTGGCAAACGTGTAATATGCAGAACATAGGATCAACAGTAACTAAAAGATATCATAGTAAAATGCCAAAGCTTTATTCATTCTCAGGAAATATCATGTACAAGAGTGTATCACAATGCGTACAACATAACTCATTCAGAATCATCACATAATCAATAGCAGCATCAGTATATCTCCCGACTATTCCCACCCGACTACATATAACATATAACACTCGGCGGTGGTTAGACAACCAACCGACACGACGCTTCATAACAACATTACATTAACATTGATCTAAACATATTTTCCCGAAAGTACATGACATTACATGACATTATTATTCTTTACTAACTTATTGTTTTATTTGACAACTGCCGAGTATGACCGAGGCCAACTACGGTCGACAACAAGCAAACGACAACAAGTAAAATATCCGACTAACATCATCCCCCCCAAAAAGAAAGTCGTCTTCCAGACGACAGATACAACATGATAAGATTACTGAGAGGTAGGGGGAAGGGAGTGCGTCCCTGGATGCACCGATGACGTCGGAGTGGTGGAAGAATGCTCTGCTCTCAGGCGCCTCAGCTCCTCCGTGCATGTACGAAGCTGCCGATCTGCCAGGATCTCCCTCTCCCTCGCCGCCTTCACCATCCGGGCTGCCTCCATTAGTTGGCTCTTTGCCTGCTCTGCCTCGGCATTCTTGGCCGCCAACTCTACCTCTTTGGCAGCTAACTGGTCCTCCAATGTTTTCATTCGCTGCTGCCAGGCTGCCTCTTTCTGCTGTGCCTCCTCCTCCAAGGTTGTCACCCGAGGCTCCAAGATCTCCAATCGGGCTCCCCTGTCACTGGCGAGCTGAGATTGCTCAGTCAAGTTATCCTGAATGCTCTTGATGGTCGCAGCCGACTCATCCTTGACCCGCTGAAGAAGTCTATAGGCATCCACTCGGCGAGATACTGCCACATCAGTGGAAAATCTTTGGCGCTTCATCAAAAGAAAAACATCGCGGAATGCCAGCTCGATGTAGTATAGACTCTCCAAGACGCCTGCATCCCGTCCCACTAGCCTCGGTGGCCGACCTCGCCAAGCTCTCATCATGGCAGGAGTCTCTCTTGCTGGCCACCCCTCGCCAAATATCCGGGCAAACTCCGCCTCACAGCCCATCTGCACAAATCCCCGAATTCGGTGAACCTCCTGGCCTACTAAAGGTGATCGGCCAATCCTCAGATCCCTGGAAACCTGTCCCACGCGGATCATCAGTCTGCCCATGTGCTCGAGCTCCTCCACATATCTCTGTACTGTGCCTACCGGATCCGACGGGTCTGGCTGAGACATTTCCACGACGAAGCCCTCTGTGGAGGCGCCCTCCCCGTCCTCATCATCCGAAGGTATGCAATGTTCCGTCTCCTCCTGGGGCTGGTCCCCGTCTGCCGGCTGAGGCTCCTGAATGGCTGTCTCTGGTGCCTCGGCTATGCTCGCCTCCGGGAGTGCAAGTGTGTCTTCGCCGATCCTGGCCGTCTCACTCTGCTGGGTGTGAATGATCGGCCCCTCCTTATCCCCTTGTCCCTCCGAGGGACTCTTCTCCTGCTCGTCTGGCTGCTCGGCTGGCTGCTCGTCCACGTCGAGAGTGAGGCCCACCGACCCCAGCCAACTGTCGATCTGTGCTACCCCGGGTGCTCCTGGGGTTGGAGTCGTCTCCTCCGTGGCCTCAGTCATTCCCCTAACTCCTGCCGAGATTGCCACTCCTGTGGCTGCCGATGCTGACGGTGGTGTAAGAGAGCAAACTGCCGGCAATATCTCCACCGAGGCAGTGGAACCTGCTGCTGATATGGTAACTGCCCCCTGTGATGTGGTGGCGAGAGGTGCCCACCCTGGCGATGCTCCCGGCAGTGAAGCGGCTACCCTCAACATCCGTCCGGCTCCAACTGATGCGACGGGGAGGGTGAACGTAACCGAGTGTGTGCTCTGGCTGGCTGGCGGTGTCGGAAGAGTGAATCCTGCCGGCTGCAATACTGGTATGTCAATCTCGCCAGCCTCCTGACCCCTGATGGCAACAGATACTTCCTCATCGGCCGGTGGACTCGACTCCGATGGCGAGGAAGATAAGTCGATAGGTTCCTCTCTGTCCGATGCATCGCTCTCCTCTGAGGCCTCCTCCTCCGATGTTTCCTCTTCCACCGATGCCTCCTTCCGTTTCCTCTTTTTCCCCGAGGCTGTGCCCTCGCCGGCTTGCTTTGCTTCCAACTCCGACCAGTAGAATACGGTGGGCCATCCTGGGTCCAGGTGAGTGAGTGGCCGCCACCGACCCCAATTGCCCTCGGGCACCTGTGTATGCACAGCATCCAAAAAGAGAGCTATGGCGTGCTGGGTCATATAGAAGGCCTTATGCCTCTGCGCCAGAAACTCCCTTATCCGCTCCGTGAGTAGCCTCGCCCAGTTGTATACTCGGCCAACCCGAAGTCCGACCATGAAATCCACCTGCCATAAGGCAATGTCCGACGCTCGGCTAGCCCCTGTGAGTCGGCACTTCATCAGGTCCAGCAAACATTTCCATTCTGCCGTCGCTAGGTGACCCTTCCGGAGACCTCGATTGCTAGTATTCCATATGGTACGCTGTTCGTCGGCTGACAAGTCGCTTCGGCATACTTGCTTGACCAGCAGTTCTCTGTGTTCCTGCGTCATTTTCTTGGGCTTATTAACCCCTATTCCCGAAGCTGGGACGCCGAACACCCTCTCAAAGTCCTGAGGCCAGAATGAAACTGTCACTGGGCAACCTCTGTAATCGATGACGGACTTGTGCGTATGCCTGCAGTAGTTCTCCACCATCGCCTTCAGCCAAGGCTCGAACTCCCGAGAACCAAAAAAGGGCACGAGCACAGCTTTGTCCACCCGAGCGTGTCGAAGCGCAACCTTCAGAGAGTGGTCATCCGGAGTGCTTCGCCACCATTGCTTGCACTCGTTGCCAGTCAGATTCTCCCATGTCATCGTGTCGGCATCGGCATCCATCTTTTTTCTCTTCGCAGCCGAGGCTACCTTTGGCTGGTGCTGCATCGGTTTCTTGCCTTTGTCCATCTTCCTGTCAGCTTGGTGATTCCAGCCGACTTTATAACCCTCGAGACTGCCAAAATTATGAAAACCGCCGAACTGCCGGTGCAAACTGCCGAAGTACCAGAAACTGCCGAACCGTCGGTGAGAACTGCCGAAGTGCCAGAAACTGCCGAACCGTCGGTGAAGCGCGAAGTGCCGAGCTGCCGAGGCTGGCGGCCGAAGGCTGTAGAACTGCGAAATTGCCGAGCGGCGAAATTTGCCGGGCGCCAAGGCCGTGCGGCTGGATGAATGGCCCGTGCGGGCGTAAAACCACAGTCATGGAATCCTCACGATATGATGCGATGCGGTTCTCTTTGCCGATGCCAACTTAGAGATGCGAAGATTTCACGGTACTCGATGCGTGCATGCCGTACGGATCCCCCTGTGCTGATGCCATACGGTTCTCTCTGAGGCAATTTGTGCCGTACGGACTTCTTTGGAGTGTAAATTTTGTACGGACTTTTCTGAGTTTGAATTTCGTACGGATTTCTCTGAGGCTGAATTTCGTACGGATTTCTCTGAGGCTGAATTGCCGTACGGTTCCTACTGACAACGTTTTATCCCTGGCGAATTTCTTCACTGGCAGAGGCCGTACGGATTCTTCACTGGTAATTTCTTCAGTTTGCAAATGCCGTACGATTTTATCTTTGGCGTATTTCTTCACTGGCAGAGGCCGTACGGATTTCTCCATTGGCAGAGGCTGTACGGATTTCTCCACTGGCAGAAGCCGTACGGTTTTCTCAGTTTGCAAATGCCGTACGGTTTTGAGATCTCTTGGATGCCGTACGGTTTTCTTCCCTGGCGACTTGTGCTGAGTGCAAGATTTTTGATGCCGTACGGCTCCTATTCCCTGATGCCGTACGCCTCCCTCCTCTGCTCTCTGCTGCCGTACGTCCTCTTCTTCTGCTTTTTGTATGCCTCGGCAACTGTAAAACTCCTGCAAGCTCGTCCTCCCTTCTTCTCTGTGCTCTTGCTTTCGACTTGTGGCTTCCTGAATGGGCCGTACGGTTTGAGGATTTGTATTTATGTTATTTCTCTCCTTACTCTCCTTCGCCCTTGGCCGTACGCCTTGCTTTCTTCCCGTGTTTTGACGTATTTTAATATTCTTCCCTTTCCTTTTTCGCCTTTTACTTTCCTCATTTAATTTCCCGTTTTGCCTTTTAATATTCCAAGCGTGTATTTTAATCTTCCATACTTTTCTTACTTTAATATTCCTTCTGATGGCCGACTTTTTTAATTTATTATTTAATTTATTGCCTTTTTTTCTGACTTTTCTTTGGTCTCTTTTAATTTTTCCGTCTTTTCCTTTCTCTTCCCATCTGCTTTGCTCTTCTTTACTTATTCCGTCATTTTCTTTTATTTTCACAGCTTCTTTTCTATTTATTTTTATTTTTTTCAACTCTCGTTCTTTTTCTCTCTCCTCTTTTTCTCTCTCTTCTTTTCTTTTTAATTTTTTTCCCTTTTTTTCATCTTCTCTCTCCTCCCTTCTCTCTTCTTTTCTCTTTATTCCTCTGACTTCACTGTGTGTTGGGACTTTTAATTCTGACGTGTAATACCATTTACATGTGTGTGGTGGCCGTTTATAACATTCTTCCTCGCAACAGGTTCCTATATATTCTATATCAAACCATTTATCTAGTAAAGGGGCAGGACCAATACCTCGAAAACTTCCGTCGATGTATCTTCCGCCATACTGTTGATACCACGTAACCTCGTCACCTTGGACTGTCGGCGGTCCCGCCAGGTTAGGAATTATTTTCCAGAGTCCATCCTGAGTTGCGATCTTCCTAACCCTTGGTATTTTTCTTCTTTCTCGACGCATTTGTTTCAGGAGATCGTCTGTATATCCATCCACCGTTGACACGAACGTGTCTTCTGTCTTCAATACCGTCTTTAAACAAGGGGCCTTCTTCTCGAAATAAGCATCCCATTGTTCATTAGTCCATTCTTCCTCGTCATCTTTTTGCAGTTCATCGTGTTCTTCTGCCTGGTTCTCCTTTTCTGCTTGGGCTTCAGCGTCCAATTCCTTGGCTATATATCCCTGTCTTATTCCTTCATAAGGGGCTACATAATGCCAATGTCCCCCCATCCGACGCCACAATGCAGGGGTTCCGAATACTGCATTGGTCAAATGTTTGTGTACTCGTGGCACGGCAATTCCTTCTACTCGCTTATCTGCCAACCTCTCTTCATTTAGTTGATCTCGTCCTGATTCTGCCCAGAGATTGTCTGCGACATAACCAGGACCTCCTAGTCCCCAGTCTTGTTTTCTCGGCCCTTCACTTTGTACAGGCCAATCTTCCTTTGTTGCATATCCCAACATGTTTATGGCGATTGTATTCTTCTCTTTTCTCTCCTGGTATGGCTTTAGCTTCGATCCGTTGATTGCCTCCAATATCAATGACCCATCGAGATTTTCCAGTTTTATAGACCCATTATTACCTATTTCCCGAACTCGGAACGGTCCCAACCAACGAACTTTAAACTTCCCCGGCTTGATCTCGTTACGGCCGTTATACTTCAGAACTAACTGTCCTGGTCGGAAATTCATTCGCCGGAGATGCTTGTCGTGCCAATATTTCCGTCGCCGTTGCATGTTCTCCGTCGCCCATTGTGCCATCACTCTTCGCTCGTCCAACTTACTCAGTTGGTATAGTCTTTCCTTTAAACTTTCGGTATCACCCAAGCGATTTTCCACGGCTATCCTCAAGCTTGGTACCATATATTCCATCGGCATCACCGCCTCCTGACCGTACATTAACTGGAAAGGCGTGTGGCCAGTTGTTACCTTGTACGTCGTACGATATGCCCATAGTACGGCTGGTAACCTTTCTTCCCAGTCAGCTTCTTCCACACCACATGATTTGTGAATCACTGACACGAGCACCTTATTTGTCGACTCTGCCTGGCCATTAGCTCTCGGGTAGTACGGACTGGACAGGTTGTGAAAGATTCGGAACTCTGTCGTCATCAACCTGATAACATGATTAACAAAGTGCCCTCCCCGATCACTCGTGATCCGCATGGGGATGCCGTACCTTGTTACTATCTGCTCATAGATGAATCTTGCCGTACTTTGTGCTGTATTGTCTGGCAACGCTCGAGCTTCAGCCCACTTCGTCAGGTACTCTGTAGCGACCACAATATATCGGCATCGATGCAAGTGACTCACCTTCAGCGGTCCGATGAAGTCCAAACCCCATCGTTCGAACAACTCCTGAGGCTGTGAGGGATGCAGTGGCATAAAATCCCGCTTCAATGGTTTTCCCACCCTTTGGCAGGTGTCGCAGCCTACCACCCATTCTTTGGCGTCAGTGTGCATCGTTGGCCACCATAGACCTGCCAAGAGGATTTTCCTTGCTGTAGCATCAGGTCCCATATGGCCGCCAGCCAGTCCTTCATGTGCCTCTTTCAGTACGCCAGGTATTTCTTCCTCGACGACACACCTCCGAAGGATCTGGTCGGGTCCCATCTTGTAGAGTAGCCCATTGATCAATTGAAATGTCTTGCTTTTCAGTACGATCTTCCTCCTCTCGGCTGGTGGCATATCACTTGGAAATGTGGATGTGGACAGATAGTCGCCAATCTTCTCGTACCATGACGGCAATATTGCAATTTGAAATAAATGTGCATCCGGAAAGTCTTCGTTCACCCCATCCTCTGCAGGTTCACCCGACCGGATCCTAGATAGTTGGTCGGCAATAACATGGCTTTTCCCTGGCCGTACGATGATGGTGAACGTAAATTCTTGCAACAACAACCATCTACTCACCCGTCCTTGAATAATTGGTTTGTTTACCAGGTACATCAGAGCTTGGTGGTCCACGTAAAAAGTGAACGGTGTGGCGAGGAGGTAATGCCTGAACTTCTGTACGGCGTACACCATTCCCAGTGCCTCCCGCTCGGTCGTACTATAATTTCTTTCTGCCTTTGAGAGTAGCCGGCTGGCGAAGAATACTGGTTGATCCAGCCCGTGCGCTCCCACTTGTGCTAGGGTTGCTCCGATGGCAAAATTAGAAGCGTCTACGTGTACGTGGAATTCCTTGTCCCAGTCCGGGTACATCAATATGGGTGAGCTGATCAGCCGATCCTTCAGTTCCTGAAATGCCCTCTCCTGTTCTTCGGCCCACACAAATGGTTGACCTTTCCTCGTCAGTAGGTCGAGAGGGTACGATACTTGGGCAAAATTTTTAATGAACCTCCGGTAGTATCCCACATGGCCGAGGAAAGATTTCACTCCAGTGACATTCTCGGGGGCTTCCATCTGTACGATGACTCGCACCTTGTCGGGATCCGTTTTCAACCCAGCTTTGCACACGATGTGTCCGAGCAACTTCCCCTGCGGCACCATAAATCTGCATTTTTTCGGATTCAAGGCAAGGCGGGCCGCTCTACACCGTTCCATGCACTCGCCTAAAGCTTTCAAATGTTTTTCCTTATCGCTATAAATCGACCAATCATCCAGGAAGGCTTTGAAATTACCTACCGACATTTTATCAAAGATGTGGAGTATTATTCTCTGGAATGTAGCTGGTGCGTTGCATAATCCAAATGGCATACGGTTGTATGCGTACACCCCATCCTCGACGACGAATGTAGTCTTCAATTTGTCTTCCTCGGCGATACTGATCTGATTGTAACCCGAGAAGCCATCGAGAAAGGAGTACATTTCGTGTCCGGCAACTTCTTCCAGAATCGAGTCGGTGAAGGGAATGGGAAATGGATCCTTGATAGTCACTGCATTCAGGCTACGGAAGTCAACACAGATTCTAATTTGCTCCTTCTCTTTCTTTAATGATATGACGATCGGCGATACCCACTCGCTGACTTCCACCTTGAAAATGATGCCGGCCTCCAGCATCTTCTCGATCTCCTCCTGTACTTTGGCGGCATAATTTTTGTTCATTCTGTACGGTCGCTTCCGTACGGGCTGGGCTCCCGGTACGAGAGGAATCCTGTGCACACATAACTCCGGTGGGATGCCTTTCAAATCCTTGTACGTCCAGGCGAAAGCGTCTTTGTATTCCATGAAGATTCTGAATGCTGCCGCTTTCAGGACAGGGTCCTAGTCATCACCGACCAAAATCTCCTTCGGTTTAGCTAATTCCCCGAGGTTGACTTTTTTCAACGTTGGTTCCTCGTACTTTATGATTTTGTCCTGCTCGAACTTGTGGGCTGGAGTTACATCCAATTCGGCTGTACCTTCTTTATATTCTCCGTACTCAGGTGGGAATGTCTCACTGGTCGAGCCATTATCCTTTTCTTCTTCCCCCTCCTTGACCTGCAGCATGTGGCAATCCGGGTGGAAGACTTCATAATCCTCCATTTGCCAGTGAAACAATCCGCTCAGTGAACTGGTCTCATCTTCGGAGCAACTGCCGATCTCCAATACCCCTTCTTCATCTGGTTCCATTGTCTTTCTCTCCTCGTCGTCCGAGTCTCCTCCGGATTCCAATGCCGAGGATGCCAAATCCTCGCTGACGGCCTGGTTCTTCAGATCAATGGTGTATTTCCTCCCTCGATTTTCTATTGAGAGTGTATTCCGCTTCCAGTTGTGGGTTGCCTTGGCAGCAATCAGCCATCCCCGTCCCAAGAGTGCATCGTACGCCTTCTTCTCCATTGGGATGACTACAAAATTCAACAGGAATAGTTGCGTGCCGATCGAGACCTTCTGCTCCATCAGTATACCCAACGGCCTGATGCCATGTTGATCTGCTCCCACGAGGTGGAATGTCGGGGGCCAAAGAGTCGGCTTGCCCAGACACTTCCAAGTCTCCTCTGGCAGTACGTTTACTCCTGAACCACCATCGACGATAGTATTAGATAGTTTCATGCCCAAGATTTCCATCTCGACGATGGCTGGTTTCCTCCCGATGCTTACTGCTAGGAGCATTGGATCCGAAGTCTCGGCTACCACTTCTGGCGTACGTTCTGGTGAACTCTTCGGAAGATTTTCTCCAATAGCATTGGTAAGTGCTACTTTGAGAGAAGGCATTGTTTGCAAAAGATCAGTTACCTTAATGGGTACGGTTGTGTGAAGCACCTGCCGTACGATATTCTTCTCCGACTCCGACTGTAGCAACGTACTGGTAGCTTTATAGTTCTTGCCTTCATTCGCCATTGCCTCGGCTACTTTTGTCTTGGCCTCCCGAAATCTTTCTTTCTCCGTACGGGGATCTGGATAATTTGCTCGTTTTGACTGTGCTCTCGTAATCGCCAAGACCTCCTCGTCGGCTACCTCCAGCATATTGATACTTCCTTTTTGCTTCGGACAGTCGGTGTCTTCATGGTCACCAGGTCCACACCACTTGCACAATTTTCCCCCGCTGCCTTGGCCGCTCTGGCAATCCCTCGCAAAATGACCCCATTCGTTACAGTTCCGGCACTGAATCATCGGTCGTCCTTTGCTGTCATACTGAATTTTACTTCTCGGCGTATTTCGCCGATTGTTGCGGTAGCCTCCAGGGGATGCATTATTGTTCTGTGGCTTCGGTGGTGTGGTTGGCGGTGTTGACTGTTCGCCTTGAGTGAAGAATACTTGCGAACTTTTAGTTTTTAAATTGTATGGGCACTCCTTGACGGAGTGTCCCATAACCTGGCAGATGTCACAGAATAACTTTTTTGGGCAACTTGCCTTTGTGTGACCTTCCGATTTACAGTCCGTACACCATAATTCATTGGCCTCTTTGGATCCGTCCTTGTCGGCCTTCAGTTCTTTCATTATCCGCATCATATCCCGCCGAAGGGCCTGTACGGTTGCCGATTCATCGTCACTTTCCTCGGCACTCTCGTCGTCATCCCTCCTCTTCCCCTTCGAGGAAGTCCTATTTTCACTTTCAATATCCATCGCCCGATTGTATGCTTCGGTGTACGAGGACGGTGGTACTACTTTCATTTTCCGCCGGAGTGAGGGAATCAGTCCTCAATGAACCATCGTTTCTTTAAACCATCGGCCGGCTGTGCCTCCAGCTTCCCGATCAAGTCTTTCAACCTCCTGTTGTAGGTCCGTACGTTTTCATGCTTCCCTTGTTTGGTATGATATATTTCTGTGACGATCTCACTATCGTCCCGCAGAAGTTTAAACTCCGCTTCAAAGTTTTGCTTCAGGACCCTCCATGTGGCTCTCTGCGCTTGATCCAGTTCCGAGTACCAGTCAATGGCACTGTCCCTGAGTGTTGCTGGAAATGCCTTCAACCACTGGTCGGGGTCATCCTGCCCGCTGGCTATCCAGATAGTCTCGCATGTCTTGCAATGCCGTACGGGATCCTCAGAGCCATTCCCCATGAATTTCGGCAACTTTTGCCGCTCCGGTTGAGCCATCTTCACCGGTTGACCTCCTTGTTGACCTCCTTGTGTTTTGGACCCGATTAGACTAGTGGATTCCTCGCTACGTCCCTGTGCGTCACCAGCACTCTCGGCCACGTACGAGTCACTGCCACGTCCTCCGTCCGCGTCCGCAACACCGTGGGTCTCCTCAGGATCCCGCCGATGCTCTCTCTGCCCTGGGGTCTTAAGCTCTGGCCTTCCCCTCCTTAACTCGTCCTCGTCGTCCGAGAGTGACAACTCTCGAAATCGTCTGATGCTACTGTTCAATTCATCTTCATTGTCATAGAGATTATATTTTCCTGCGTAAGGGGTGCTGCTGAAGGGGTCTTCGTCCCTTCCTTCTATCAAACTGTAGTGTGCTCGTTCAATAGATGTGTCTATTTTTTGCAAATTTTCATATGTTCTTTTTATGCTCTGATTGATTTCAATTAAGTCCTCGTCTAGTTCCTTACCGACTTGCCTTAGTCGTCTTCGCCGACTTTCCTACTCTTGTAGCCTCAGTGATCGCCGAACTTGTTCTTCTGGAGTCCTGTGCCCGTCAGGTACTCTATTCTTGTCCTTGTTCGGCCGTACGGGCATTTAGTAGTTGTTCAAGCGATCATTGTTGGTTGCCGGAAGTGCGGCGTCGACTAGTATCCCGTTCTTCCTCTTCCCGTTTGTTTCGGTCTTCACAACGTTGCACGATTTGCTGCCTTCGACGCTCACGGGCTTCTTCCTCTCGCAAGTCTTGCAGAATAATGAAATGGCGGGCCAGCAACCTGGGCATGCGGTTCAGAAGGTGGTTCACCTCGTCGTTCACTTCCAGCCGATCCCAGATGACTTCCTCAGGGATCTCCCGAACGAGGGATTCCCTAAGTACGTGATCACGGAGCGAGATTTTCCACAAATTTACCAGTCTTAGTCAATGAGTCTTCTGGGTTCACTCATTAGCATTTATGGGTTCTTCGGTGACCCATTCTGCAACATATTGGATGATGCCCTAGTCCCGGGATTCGAACCTTGTCAAATGTTTGCCTCTGAGAATGGGATTCTAATTGCGGCAAGCGTGTATGCCTCTGAGAACATAGGATTAAACAGTACACTAAAATATATCATAGGAAAATGCCAAAGCTTTATTCATTCTCAGGAAATATCATGTACAAAGAGTGGAATCATCAATAGCATAATGTAACATCAATAACAGCATCCGTATATCATAATAATAATAATCCCCGACTATTCCCACCCGACTACATATAACGCTCGGCGGTGGTTACACAACCAACCGACACGACGTTTCATAACATCATTACATTAACACTAATCTAAATATGTTTTGCCGAGAGTACATGACATCACATGACATTATTATTCTTTACTAACTATTGTTTTATTTGACAACTGCCGAGTATGACCGAGGCCAACTACGGCCGAGGCCAACTACGGCCAACAACAAGCAACCGACAACAAGTAGCGACAATAAATTAAAATATCCGACTAACATAGTGATAGAGCAAGAAGGTATCAGGAAAGAGCTAGGAAAAGAGAAAAAGATATGTGGGAACGTTGGCCTTCTTCTGAAGAGGGACTGTGATTAGAATCACATTCAGTTGAGTCATCTAGTTCAAAAAATATGGGTGATAGAGGAGAAGAAGCTGAGAGACAAGATGCCCATCCAGATAGAATGATATTACTCCTATATGCTTTAGTTAGAGGGCAAGGAAGAGTAGCCCAACATGCTCAAGAAACTAACCAACAACTTGCGCAATTGATAAAGAGAATGGATCGGTTGGGACAGGGTAATGATATAGGACAGCAAAGAACAGTTAATCAGCAGAATGGGGCAGCCATAGCAAGGCCTCTTATGCCTATGTTTCCACCCAAAGTTGAGGCTCCACCTAATCCGGAGCTTACTTTGGTTAAACAACAAGAACAGTTTAGACAATGTTGTGTCCCAAATTAAAATTTTTGCTACACTTAGACATTTTGAAGAAATGAGTAAAAATCCTGTTAAATTTGTCAAAAAGGTCAAAATTTGGGTGTGCGTGTCTTGCATGAGGGGTAAAAACGTGAAATTTCCAAAATCTAACGATTTGGGTCTGCTCAGAGCAACCTAATCTACAAAACCTAGATCTCAATTTTTCATCCCTACTTTTTAGGAAAACTGCCATTTTTAGAATTTTTTCTAAAAATGGTAACTTTTTCTGGGTTTCTTTCGAAACGAATACTGACAAATTTTTCTAAAAATAGAAAGTTGGTCCGTTAGGGTTCAAACTGATTTTGATTGGCTCAAAATACTTCCTCATTAGGCTGGTGCAATCTGAATCAAGAAACGATCAGTTTTGCCCTAATGGGTCTATTTTGCTTTTTCAATTTTAGAAAGCATTTCGGGAGCTTCAAAAGTCATCAATGGAGGTCAGTTAGCTGCTAGGTGCTAGATCCAACACGCAAGCACTGAGCAGAAGATGGGATGGCGAACATGCACGAAGAACGAAGAATGTAGGTGGAATCCGTGAAAATTTGGCTAAGTCTGCTTGACATGGGCGCCCCAAGAGGAAATAGGCGTCCATCTTTTTAGGGCACCAGATGATGAAATTAGGGTTTGTGATTCCAAGCAAAGTTGTTCAGTTTCCTTCCAGCTCTGCAACAAATCCGGCAATGCAGTCATCAGATCATCCAATCGCTCGGAATTCAAGGTCAAACGAAGAGTTTTCAAACATAATACAAAATGAAAATTATGAAAATGTCTGAAAAGTTTCTCAGTCTGGGAACTTTGGGCACCCCAAGTGCCCAGGGGCGCCCAACTTTTTGAGAAGCCTAACTCAGCAGTTAGGGTTTGCAGATGGGATCAATCTCTTCGGAATTCGGTCAGCTTCACAGTGGATATCTTCGTCACGACATCCAATTGGCCAATCTCTAGCAAATCCAGATCCAAGTGGAAGGTACAGAATGAAGGTTTGAATTCGAAGATGAAAATCAGAAGAAAATGGTTGTCTGGAGCAAATGGGCATCCCTGAAGGAGAAAGGCGCCCAAGTTTTTGAGTGTCCAAACAAATGAATTGGCCAGTAAAGCTCCCAAGATGACTTCTTCAGAATTGATCAGGCTTTCCAGCGAGATCTTCAACACGTCAAACGAAGTTGGTAGTTGCCAGATGCAGCAGGCGGAACAAAGGTTTTGACGAGAGCCAGAGTCGAGCAAGAAGAAAATACTGGAAAATTTTCTAAGTCTTGTGAAGTTGGGCGCCCCAGCTTGCCAGGGGCACCCAAGCTTTTCAAGTATCAAATTTAACTTTTTGATGAAGCAGCTCCCAGAAGACCCCTCTTGGAATCTCCTCAGCTTCGTAACGAGCCCAACCATCAGTCAATTTGACGCCCAGGTCTTCAAATCAGGCAGGATCATCTATAGAAGAGGAGTTGAAGAAATAGAAAAGTTTCTAAGTCTGGTAAAGGTGGGCGCCCCTGGAGAGAAAGGGCACCCAAGGTTTTGAAGCTCTAAATGATAGAATTTGCCAATGTAGCACCTAAGATCACCTCGTCAAATTCAACCAAGTTATCCAACGAAACTGATGGTTAGTCAATTTGATTGGTGTAGCTCCCGGAATCAAGATTTCCTTAGAAGATCAAAGGGAAATGAAGAACTTGAAAATCATAAAAATGGCTAACTTTGGACAAAATGGGCGCCCCTAGAGGAAATAGGCTCCCATGAATACAAAGGTCAAAACGAAATTTTTTGCCAGAAGTGCCTCCAGGGTGATCTCCTCAGAATCAGTCAAGCTACGCGATGAATCATCTAGCTCGCTCATCAGATCAATCTGGAAGATAGAGATCAGGGCGAAAGTAGGGCTTCGAAATTGAGAAAAGTTGAAAATTTCCAAAAAATGACCAACTCTGGAGCAAGTTGGCGCCCCTAGCCAAGAAGGGCCCCCAACTTGTCATGCCTTAGCCAAAATTTTCAAGATTTCAAAATTGCAAGATGAAGAGAATGTCCAAGTTCGTCGAACCAACTGATTTTAGGGCTTTGAAGATTAAAGAAAAAGAAAGCAAACCTAATTCAAACCCTAAGTCTATTTAAGACATCTCTTTCATTCAAAACTCATCATTTTTGCAAGTGGCGTCCCAAGGAGAAGACTGGAGCAGCAAGTTTGAAGAATTTTTTTAAGATTCAAGAACTCAAGTTTGCTAATTCTTCATCAAATTTTTCAGACCAGCAATATAAACCCTTGCTTTTTCATACTTTTTCCATCTAGAAGATCAAATTTTTCAAGGAGAAGATCAAGATTTTCAATTTTCAACCATTTGGGTCTTGTCATCTCATTCTTCTGAAGAATTTTTCAAGAAATTCATCAAGTTGTAACAGCTGCTTTTTCTTTGCATGTCAATGAAATCTTCAGTGTTTTCAAAATTTGTTCATCTGGGTCTTCTCAAAACAGTCTTCTGAAGAAAACCCAATCACAACTTTTTTTCAAGAAAATTTCAAATTCTAGGGTTGGCTGCTTTTTCGATCAGCCCTCAGTGTTTTTCAAATGTGATCAACTGGGTCCATTTCTAATTACATTCTAAAAAAAACCCAGGTGCCAACTTTTTTCGTGAAAAATTGAAGAAATTAGGGTTTGTTGTTTTTTAGTCTAAATTCAAAATTTTCAAAAACGGACAATCTGGGTTGTCTTGCAACGAAACTCTGAGCAAAACCCATATCTCAAAAAAAATTCAAAAAATTTGACTGATGGAGTAAGAAAAATTAGCATTCTAAAAATAGTAAGTTGCTCAAAACTTGTCTGAACCTAGGCGAGTTTACAGTCATTCTTCAAATTTTTCAGAATGGAATACACTCCCAATGATTTCAAGATCAAATCAGCTCTCTACCACGATTTCATCAAAACTGCTGAGACGGACTTGCATCAGATCAAGCCGGTGTTTGATCTACACGCTTTGGAGAGCACAGGCAACACTTCAATTAGAAATCTGGGACACTTTGGACTCTTCACAGCAGCGTCTATTCCTATATCAGTTCAGAGCTTCAAGTTTGTAATCGCTTGCATCAAGCATTACAATCCGGCTACAAGGGAGATTCAATCAGTTGATGGCAGATTCATATGCAGTTTGAAACCTGATATGATCGAGAAATGTTTCTCCATTCCCCCTTGGCCTGAAAGTGTCACTATCTCAAAGGGCGAATGTCAGAGGATGTGGGAAATGCACAAGGACAAGTATATCAAGAAGATTGCTCAAAGGTGGATGAAGGAGAAGCATAAGACTTTGCCTAAGAACATCGGGCAAGGCGAGTTCAACGATGAGATTGCTATCATAATCACCTTGCTCAACAAGGTAACTAGATCAAAAGATGCTACCAAGTTTTAGCCTTGGATGTTCTACGGTATACCCCATATCATGAAGAAGACTGAGTTCTATGATTGGCCTACCTTTATCGGTGACAGCCTCCATCAGTAGATAACAGAGTATTTCCAAATTCATGAGTTCCATATGGTTTCTTACCTAGTCTACCTAGTGGCCTACCAAGGTCAATTCAGAGGGTTGAACACCGAGGGATCGTTGAGCGTACAACATATCTACAACTATTACCCTCAGTTGGAATTCACAAAGTCACTATATCACTACAAGAGGGTGAATGAGGCTTTCCTGATGTACACAGTGCGGGACCTGGACAATGAATTGCACGTCCGTATCTCTTCAACTGCCAGGGCAGCGCTGGCGGAGTGGGCAGATTGGTTCATACAATTTCCTACTTTCACGTATCTCAGAGTCTATGGCTATTTCGATGTTCCACTCATGCTACCAAGGTACCCATCAGACGAAACCCGCCCTCAATTTTCCATTGGGACTGGGAATCTATACATGTAGGACAGCAACAGATGCTAAAACCATGGGAGATGAGTTAGACAGACTTGGTCTCAAGCCTTACAGCGAGAGACAATCGTATGATCCTCATGGCGTCTACGTTGCTCGACTTGAGAGAAACTATGCTCACATATCCGTCCTTGAAGATTTTTGGGCCAATTGTACAGATGAGTTCGAGGTGCAGAGGCACAGTTACAATAGGCTCACTCTTCACCAGATGAAAGACTGCCTATCAGAGGATATCGAAGGATTGTCAAATGATGATGAGGATGTGTTACTCCCAATGTATGCCCGAAAGAGAATTGAAGATCAGCCCCTTCCTCAAGTCAATTGGGCTAATAAAGAGTCTCTCTCAGTTGAAGACAGGACAAGACAAGTCCTCGGGTATAGTAAAGTTTTCCTAGTCCTCAAAAGGAAAAACTCCATTCCAGTAGCAAAGCCGCCAAGGACACTTCCCTCTTCCTCCAAAGTACAGTCGAAAGGGAAAAGTGTAAAGCAGTCTCAAGAAGGTGTCAAGGGTAGCAGATCGACTAAAAACGTAAGAAGAAGGTTAGAATTCTCAAGCATAGTTATACAGGAGCAATCAACAGTCGAAGTAGAAGATCCTCCTGAAGAGCCCGTACCTCAGAAGGAAACAGAGGAGCTACCCATAACACATGACTCCATACCATTGACAGGTTCTTCGCCAATTCACATCGACCTAAATATTGAAGAAGATGAAGAGGTTGCAATTGTACCTCCCGAAGAAGTTAGCAAAGATACTACCGTGTCTTGGCTTGAGAGCTCCTTGGGAAGGGTAAGAAGAAGACCTTCATATCAGGTGAATTTTGATGACCTTGATAACATCTATCAGGAACCTCCTAAGAAGAAAGCAAAGAAGCAAGTTCACTTTGATAGGAATCCTAATGGTGAGATAGTCATGGAGACTGCAATACCCCCAGAGGACAAGAACATAGATGAAGTTGATATAGACGACTTCGTGATGGTCAAGGCTAATCTTGGTAAAAATACCAAACATGTAGATGTCAATTTGTTCAGAGTTGTGTCTGAAAGCCTTCAAGAAAGAGTGCTCAAGGATGGAGAAGACAAAGCAACCCTCAAAGCTAAAATACGACAACTCAGGCTCTTCATTTCAAACCTTGTCCAGGGTACTTCACAAGCTACTCAGTTGCTGCCATAGGTTTTAGAGACACCGGCTGATCATTATCAGTTGAGACAGCTGGTCATTTGTGGTAAGGAAACTCCAGAGTGGATCGACAGTTTCATTGTCAGAGGAAAGGAGATCTTAACACAAATGTTTCAGTTGAGAGACAACGCTCATGAGCTACGTCAAGGTATTCAAGGGTTTGAACAGTCAATGGCAGAGGTGAAACCAAGGCATGAAATCATCATCACTGATTTGGATACAGCCTATGGTTCAGTGGTCTCAAAAGAACACAAGGGGCAGATCCTTGCTTGGAGAGAGCGTCATGTCTTCAAGGTTAAAACCTATGAGAGGATATCCGAGGAGTTTATTGCCTATAGACAAAGGGTGATCGAAGCTCTTCTTTTCAACAATGAGTTTGTCACAAAAATTCCTTCTCGATACAATCTTGAAGATGGTTCCTATGTCGGACTCAATGAGGTGCAAAATCAGTTTCAGAATGTTGTTCGCAGCTGTGATGGCAGCAGTTCAGTTGGCGGGAGAATAAGTCATATTTCGATGATGTTGGCAAAGTTTGAAAAGGCAGCCAATGAGGTTGAAAATTTCCTGAGATCAATTGCAGATGGAGAGGATATCTTAGAAAAGTGCAACTTTGCTATTGATGGTATAGATGCACTGAATCGGGGCACAATTTCCAGCTTTCTAACAAATGTGATTGAAATCTAAAGCTGCTTTCTTCTAGAAGCTTTCTTCCAGCTTTCTTTCCATTCTTGGAGCAATTCTTATCCATTCTTCAAAGAAGATAAAGAAGATAAATTGTAATAGTTGGCATTTCCTGCTTTTCCTGCTTTCTTAGGTGTTAGTTGTTATCTTCTTTCTAGATTTAGAAATAAAGCTTGCTTGCTAAGCAAGCCCTAGATTGTAAAAGAAAGGAGATTTTAGGGTTCCCTACTCCTCTGCTTGCCTATAAATAAGAGCCTTTGCTCATTAGTTTTCTTTAACCATGCTAGTGATAACAAAACGCTGAGCCTAAGTGCCTTCTATTTGTTATTCAGTGTTGTTCAATTGTGTTTATGATAGCGAATTGTTGAGTCTCTTTTAGCCAACAAGTAGTTGTAATTGTTGTTCTCTTTGTGTAAGAACAAGATTGCAAGCCTCTTTAGCTGCAATTTCTTGTTCCGTGCATGTGTTTAGTGTAATCTTTGTTCCAAAAGTTTGAGAAATAAAATCATGAGCCTCCTTTGCCTTGGTATAATGTCTCAGATTTCTGTTTATTGTGTTATGCTTTTATGAACTTAATTTCAGCTTACATTGAAAGTAAGTAGGTGTATGTTGGGAAAGAGTTTATTGAAGCACTTTGTCAGAGAATCAACCTTGTTCATTTCTAATTCTCTTGCTCTGCGTATTACTTGAGATATTAGAAACGTCTTTAGCTTAAGTTAGTCGTAGTTGGAATTCTTAATCAGAAAATCTCAGCTGCGGCGTTTGTGTTTTATAAACCTTGTGCTCTAGCTGAAACAAAAAGATAGGCGAATTAGTTTTAATTTACTTTCTTTCACACCATCAGCAAGAGGGAGCTTCCCCTCCTAATTTGAAGAGCAGTTTTCTATGCATAGCTATCCATTTCAAATTCACATTCCAGAGGTGTAATTTAAGCATCGCCTTGAGACAAGATTGATTAGATCACAGGGCCGGTTTCCAGGGATATATCACCTAGGGAGTACATTGATCTCAAGATGAAGCACACACACCTAACTTGGGTAATAGGGACCAGCATAATGACCTTTGTAGGAAGGTGGGGAAACTTAATTGTAATGTCCCTTGCTAGATTTGACCTTAAACTTGTTGATTGGAACCTTGAGAATTTTGCCAAACACTTGCCAAGCAAAAACTAAACTTGCTGATGTAAACTCCTTTTTGGTTTTTGAAGTTATGAAAGAGCATATGCATTCACCAAACTCTAATGAAGATGTATAATTGACTGATATTAAATGAGTATGCAAAGCAACTATCAATGTATGACTCACCAATGCAATTATATGACTGAAACTATGCATCTACAGCCAAGGGACATTAATGCAAACACTTGGAAAACAACTAATGTGCAGCTACAGCAATAAGGAATTATGATAAATATTTATTATGCATCCTATTGAATGAGATAATCATCTACAGCATTTGGCATTTAGTCAAACACTTGTTATGCAATTCTAACATGTAAATGATGACTTTCAACTCATAGACATTTGAACAAACAATTGACTTGCAAACTGATATAATGGAAAGAAAGCTACAGCAATTGACAATTCATCAAACATATAGCATGCAACCTTATAACTCCTTTATTAGATGCAAGACCAAGTACAAGCTAATATGCTCAATCCGATCAAGAAGATATGCCAAGACTCTTGGCTTACAACATAGTTAAAATGCTATTACAATGCTGGTATTATATATGCAACTACAACTATCATATGGCAGCGACTTATGCAATGATGAACTACATAAAATAGAATCAAAGAACCTGAATATTATGTGCCGATATGAAGAAGGGATGGTGATCTTGTCCACCAAGAATCAGCAATTTAGGAGCCCTTCAAGTGAAGAATCGAACTCTTAAGTGTCGCCCTGTTCTTGCCTAGCAACTTTTCTTTTCGTATAAATAAATGCAGCAGTATTGGCCTCCAAAATTATTGTAGAAATGATTGTCTTCGCAAGAGAAAGTGATCCCTCAAATACCCACAAAATTTTGTCCCCTTAGTGAAGAGCAATGAATGAAAATGCAATTCCTCCCATGGCTGGTCTGCAGATTGAAACAAATTACAGACCTCAAATAACTCACCAAACTTCTCCAAAAATGTTCTCCAACGGCTGCAATTATCTCAATGAGAAAGACTTACGTATCTCCCTCCACTATCCAACTAGGGTTGATATTTCACAACCGAAATTGGTATTTTAGAGTCTTCAAACCCTTAGGCAATGAAAGCATTCAAGCTCTCTTTCTACCACACAAGTATGTAAGAAATATAAATTCCAAGCGTGTCCAAATGCTTAGCCAACAGCTTCTTAGATAGATTTCTCAACCACTTTTCCAGAAGCTTCTAGAATATAATATTATTTTATTATTTGACTTTATGATTTATTATTTTATTTTGAGTCACTTAAGTCACTTTTATTATTAAATTAATTAAATACCAAGTCATCCCTTTTCATATAATATTTTATTGGAATAACTTAATAAATAATTAATATAATATCTCCAATTCGGGGACATGACATTAATTTTCCATATTTTGATGGGTTTGGGAAGATGGCAGTGAGAGCTTGGGTCCAAAAGTTGGACACTTCACACTTAATCCTATGGCAGAGTTGGAATCCATAAAGTATGCCTCTATTTATCTTGATGGGATTGCACATGAGTGGTGCTACAATGGGATGGCTACCATGGGACATGCACAGATAACCTCCTACATTGAGTTCGCAGAAAGATTAGTAGAGAGGTTTGATAAAAAAAGACCCAGAACTACATTTTAAGGAACTAGCACAGCTGAAACAGTGGGGAATAGTAGATGCTTATGTTGCAGATTTTCAGAAATTATCTATGTTAGTGACTGATATATCAGAGAGAAAGCTCATAGTTCTCTTAATTGATGGGTTATCCGATCCTCATAGGGATTGAATTAAGGCTTTCAACCCACTTACTCTTCACGAAGCCATCAAGAAAGCAAGGGACATGGAATCATCCACTTCTAAGAGTAAATTTCAGACTAAAGGTTTGCTGCTCAACAAAGAAAAGGATAAAAAACATGTCACAAGGGAACATGAACAGCCTAAGAAACATGTAACTAGGATTGACAATGAGATATTAAATGAGCTAAGGAGGAAAGGACTATGTTTCACATGCAAGGAACCTTGGCCCAAGGTCATAAGTGTTCAGTTAAGGGGAAAGCACTCCTAATAGAGTATTATTCTAGTGAAGAAAGTGCATCAGAAAAATCAAATCAGCAATCTAATTATGAAGAAAGTGAGGATGAAAAGGCACCAGAAGAGGGTGGTAAGGAGGAGGACAAAGATGGAAAGCTAGCACAACTTCATAGCTTTCAAAAGAATGAGTCTCTTCACATTAGAAGAGTACTTAAGGGGCAGTGAATGGTGGCATTGATTGATACAAGAGCTACTCATAATTTTATTGATGAGGGCTTGGTTGTAAATAGAGGCCTTCAAACACAAGAGGTGAATGGTTTCCAAGTAATGGTAGCAGATAGTTTCACTATCGATTGTACTAAGATGGTCCCACAGTTGAGCTTACAATTTGGGAACTACAAAGTCAAGGAAGACTTCTATGTGGTTAGTATTGGAGGCACTAATGCAGTGATGGGGATACAGTGGTTTCATTCATTAGGAGAGATCACTCTTAATTTTCATACCATGGAGCTGAAGTTCAAATCAAAAGGGGAAAATGTGGTCTTGAGGGGTATGTCAAATGGAGGACCTTGCGTGGTATCTTTCAAACGTATGGAGACTTTTCAGGCATGATTAAGTAGAGTGGGCGGCAAAGTATGTTATTTTGCCTACAATTATAAAGGAGGTTAAGAGGACTTATCCACCAAATATACAAGAGCTTCTTTCCAAAAGAAGCAAGGTGTTTGGTAGCATTCCTCCAGGTAGGCCTCTTGATAGAGGCATTGAGCATGTGATAAGAGTTAGAGGGAACTAAACCTATGATTGCTACTCCCTACAGGCATCTTAAGAGACTTAAGAATGAGATTGAGAAAACCAGACAGGAGCTTTTGGAGATGGGACATATTCGGCCAAGCAAGAGCCCATTTGCTTCTTTGGTTGTCTTGGTGAAGAAGAAGGATGGGACTATGCGTATGTGTGTGGATTATAGAGCATTTAATAAGAAGACAATTAAAAATAGATATCCCATCCCACGCATTGATGAGCTAATTGATGAGTTGTATGGAGCAGTCTATTTCTCCAAGATAGACTTGAGCTCAAGTTACCAGAGGGGAGTAGGGTGCACAATGTTTTTCATGTGTCACGCCTCAAAAAGGTGCTTGGGCATAATGTGACTCCTTCAGCAGTGTTGCCCCTATTGGATGAGGAGGGAAAGTTGGTGCTTGTTCCAAAGGCAATGATCGATTTTAGAGAGAGGACCGTCAAGAGAAGAGTTATTACAGAGTACTTGGTGAAGTGGCCGGACTTATGAATTGACGATGCTACTTGGGAGAGTGAGCAGATTTTACAGCATCTAGCATTGCAATTGCTTGAGGACAAGCAATCTTGGGGAGGGAGGACTGTAATGTCCCCTCCTAGCCTCAGAACAAGGAGTTATCCTTTATCCTATTCCAGAGTTCCTGTAGGCTAAACAAAGTTGGTAAGGGGACTCAGTTCCAATCTTTTCTGTGGAGGTTTTTAGCTAAACTATTTTGAGCAAGACCAATTCCAACACTTACTGGCTATAGTAAGTCGCTTTGCGAATCAGTTTTCGTACTAGCTTGAGTTTTCAGTGCATTTACTACTTTTAGTAGTTACTAAAACTAGCAAGTCTATTTATGGAAACTGGTCCTGGCCATACTACTTTCAGCAGTGTTTTTCCAGTTTGGGCATCGGATTTGCTAAGGTTTTGATTATTCTAATATTTTCTTTCCTCTCTTGAAATGTTTTCATAAAGCTATTTTATAACTTTAGTTGAGGGTCAGAGGGGACATCAACTTGTACCTTGACGCCTAGTTGATGGACTTAAGGTTGTTTTAAAGCAACAAAATCACTTTAGTATGCTGGATAAGGGGGACGCCCAAGAGAGGCTTAAGTGAGTTTAAAATGAAATTTTTAATAAAAAGCAAAGGCAAAAGGGGACGTAGTTTTTTGGAGGGAGATTATTTTCAAATTTGAGTTGCCCTAATTCCTCATTGACCCTATATTATCTCATTTGGAGCCTCATTTGCATATGTTGAAGTTGGATGCATAACAAGATGCTGCTGGAATTTCTCCAGGGGTCTGCAGTTTGGTGTTGAGGATAAAAACCCTCTTCATTCAGGAGCTGGTTTTGGTAGTGAAAGACCTACCCTAGCTGGTTGGGGTGTGATTCCACTCAAGGGTCACTTTGTAGCTTCACAATTCTCAGTTTCAGTCAAGAATTTTGAAGATATTCGAGTATTTTTTAGGAGTTGTTAGTGGTTTTCGTTGTGTGAAGGCTTGGCATCATTTTGGCTTGTTTGGGTGTGAAATTTTGAGGTGATTTTCAAAGTTTTCTGGGAATTGTGAGACAATGTCTGAATCTGGTTATCTGATCATAACTTTCTAATGGCCTGAGATTCCTTTATGGGTATTGTTTCTTTTGATGTTCCTCATCAATGCGCCTCCTAGAAAGTATTTACATGAATTTATTGAGTAAACACTGATTTTATAGAGAAGATCACCCTATTCAGCTAGCCGCCCATTTTGGGGTGTACTTCCAGATTTCTGATCTGCTCAGTTAAGTTCTGTTCTCTGCCATCGTTGGGACTGATAGAGTGATCTTTGGTGCTGAGATTGCATAGGGTTTGATGGTCCATTTCCTTGGTGAAGAATGTTGCAGGTTGGAGACCTTTATTTGCCTGATCTGTGCTTCATAAACCAGGTCTGATTTGTTATTTCTGAGTTTGAAATGAATTTGGTAAAAACTGAAATTTTCTGCTACATTATCAGAGCATTATAATCTGAAAGTTATCATTTGCAAGCAAGTTCTTTCATGTTTCATTTTTGTACTTCAATGTTATGATCATATCATGTATGCAAAACAGTGAATGGCATTTGAAACATACAAACAAGCATCATCAAACAAATTAAATCAGCAAACGGGAAACAAAAAAAATAGGGGCAGTCATTAAATAAGGCCTCCATATATTTCTGATCTGCAGACTTGGTACCAACTAACTAAACTCCACTTTTGGGACTCCAAATTACTAACCCATAAGAATTTCCTAGAAAGAGTGTCAAATTCCTTAAGAAAGCTCTTAGGGGCTAATGAAACTAAGAATCTATAAATAGGAAAAGCCTGCAAAATATGTTTTAATAGCTTCAATCATCCAACAAAAGATAGTCATTGGAAAGTCCAATGACTAACCCTCATGCAGAATCTATCCAAAATCCTCTTCCACTAATCTCTTTTGAGGTTACCAATAGATAAGGGTAAACCCAAACAATCCAAAGGGAGATTCCCTATTCTAAATTGAAGGATATGCATAATTCTTTGCTAGAAAAGCACATGGGTATTAAAAAACAAATGTTGGATTCATACTCATTAATTTGATGACCAGATGCAAACAAATATATGTCCAAAACTTTCCTACAGTTGATCACCACTAATTTTTGCAATCCCCATCAAAGTTGTATCATCCACAAACTGAAAGTGGGATTGCAAATTTAGATCCCTAGCCCTAAACCAACCTTGATGAAACCATTAGCTTTTTGGTGTTTAATCAATCTACCTAAACCTTCTACCATCAGTGTAAAAAAGAATGGAGATAGGGGGTCTCCTTGCCTAAATTCCTTGGGAGAAAAAAAAAGAGAAGGGTTACCATTGATAAGAACCTAAGTTATCGGGTTCTCTCATTTAGGTCCCCGTACCCTACAAAATTCTTTTGGGTTTGTGGTTCAGTACGGGTTCGCCCTGGGTTCAATTAGATTCTTCCTTGGCCACCCAGGTTCTCTGTGGATCCTTTATAGATAGAGAACCAGGGTGACTAGAGAAGAACCCTGGTCGAACCAAGAAGGACCCAGCCAAACCCAAGGGTGCCCCAAAAAAAAAAATTTTTTAAAAAGTAATTTTTTTGAAGCATTTTTAATCTAAGTTAACGAGTAACAGGTAGATAATTGGTGCAGTAACAGGAAATGTCGACTTTTTGGAGACATTGGGTATGGTTTGTTGTTAAATGTATATGCATATGTATGTATATGTGTATGTATATAATAATATATACATACATGATACATACATACATAAACAGGTAGATAATTGGTGCAATAACAGGAAATGCCAGCTTTTTGGAGACATTGGGTATGGTTTGTTGTTAAATGTATATGCATATCTATGTATTTATGTATGTATATGTGTATGTATGTATTTATGTATGTATATATGTTATATGTGTATGTATAGATACATACATACATACATACATATATATATGTATATATATATATACTCCCGTACCTGTACCCAAGGAAAAAGAAATTGTTGTACCGGCGTACCTGCATTCATACTCATATTTGAACCCATACCTGAACCGGCAACTTAGATAAGAACTAGGAAGGATAAAGAAGCCACACAACTCATAGCCCATTCAATTCACCCCAAGCAAAAAACAAAATTTGATAACACATTCCCAAAGAATGATCACTTGACCCTATCATAAGCTTTGGACATATTTGACTTAATGAACATAGCTTTATCCTAAGAATTGGACATATAATGGATAGCTTTAGCAGCAACAATAATACCATCAAGAGTTTGCCTCCCTTTAACAAATCCACCTTGCTCAGATGAAATAAGCGAGACCAAAAACTGCTTTGAGCACTCAACAATAAGTTGGTGATTACCTTGTAAGTAACATTGCAAAGAGTGATGGGGTGAAACAAATCAAAAGAGTTAGCCCCCTTTTTTTTTGAAATCAAGGCCAAAAAGGTAGAATTGATAGCTTTAAGCATCTTCTTCTTGACCTAGGATTCCCAAACCACCTTTAAAAGGTTAAATTTCAGAATATCCCAAAATTCTTGAAAAACTTATATGGGAAAACCATTAGGACTGGAGGATTTACCTTTCTTCATCTAAAACACAACCATCTCAAGGTCTTCATAGAGATTGGTCCCATGAGAAGATTATTCATATCCTCTTAAACCAAGGGTGGAATGCATTCCAAGAAGAGTTGCTCCTCGTCCATAGCCCTTGAACCACTTTGCATAAATGAGGAAAGATGCACAACCGCTTCCTTAGAAATGTCTTGGAAAGAGGAAACTTGGTCTCCTTGAGCCAAGATGAAAGATGATAGGACATTGCCACTTCTCTTTTCTTTAACAGAATTATGAAAAAAAAAGTGTTCTTATCCTTTTCTTGAATCCAAAATATTCTTATTTTTTGCTTGCAAAATATCTCCTCTCAAAGCTCCCATTCATTAAGTTCTTTGAAACAAACAAACTCCCCAAGAAGGAGCTCCTTGGTCATTCCAAGTTCCTTAATCTATAAAGTGACACCATGCAATTTTTCTTGAACTTGTGCCTCTTTCTTAAAAATATTTCCAAAAAAACCTTTGTTCCATTGCTTAAGCTTGAACTTAACAAATTGAAGCCTCTTAAAGAATGAATACATAGTAGTACCAAATGAAGGCTTTCCCTCCAACCACCAAGTAGCCATGTACTCATGAATATCAAGATCCTTGAGTCACATAAGTTGAAGCTTAAAGGGAGGCTTTTTAGGAAGAAAAACAAAGAGGAAGAATATTTGATAGGCCAATGATTTGATCCTTTCATCGCAAAATATTAGAAGATGCCCAATTGTCACGAATCCAACAGTTAGAGACTAAAAATTAAAAAACTTGTCAATTCTTTCAGAAATGGAAGTAGACCCATTATTCAAAGTAAAGACTTCATTTCTTGGTTTAACATCCACCAATTCAGGAAAAGACAGCTTCTCTCAACAAAGTAAAAGATGGGTCCAGTCGGCTAGAAGCACAATGTTTTTCATCAAGACTAAGAAATGCATTAAAATCACTTGCTAAGATCCAAGCTTAAAAAGGCGCCATAGAACAAACAAATCTAATATTGGACAAAAGCAAGGCCTTACCTTGAAAATCAAAAGGAGCATAAACATTAGAGAGGAAAATGGAACCACCAGAATCAAAGCAAGAAGCCACCAATAATAAGGAATGTCTACTTGCTATCCAACAAGGAATGAGCCTATGGGGGTCCCATAAGTAAGCCAACCCACCAATAGATAATTGGGGCCCAATACACTAACATTGACTACCTCTCAACATCTTAGAAGAAAGGGCAACCATTTCCTCCACAAAGAGTTTAGTTTCCCAAAGAAAAATGATAGCAGGCTAAGATCTTGAACAACCTTTTGATAAGGGTTGCTACCCAAACCCCTAGCATTCTAAGAAATCACAATCATTTTTGGGGAGTATAGAAGGGAGTATCTAATATTTGAATGACACCAGACTCCACAAGTGATTCCCCTATCATCTTCACCTTTTCTTGATCTCTTTTTCTCCTTGCCATAGAAAGCTTATATAATCCCCTTTTTTGAGATTTTTTTGTTGATGTCCTAAAGAGGAGGAGCTTTGTTCTTACCATCATCTTTTACTCCTAGGGATTGAGGACCATCTAGCCTAACACTATTAGCAAGATCTTCCAAAGGAGCCTCTATCAAAGGGGGAGAAGCTACAACTAAATTTAGATTCAACAATATCAACTTCCTGATGCCGAACAGAGTGCTCAAGATGAATAGAAGAGTGGGAAACTCCTTCTTTGGAAAACATTCGTATGCCTATTGAGGCATTAATTTTTGTAGGTTAAGTAAACAATGAATGATTTGATAACACAGATGCTTAAACAAACTCACTTCCAACGCAAACTTGAAGACTCGTTGTACTTATAGATGCAAGCTGAAATAAAGATTATATACGCAGAACACATAAAACAAAATCTGAGATAGTAGATCAGAGCAGCAAAGCAGGCATAAGATTTCCTTTCTCAAATTTCTAACAATGATTACACTTTTGGGACAATAGGTTTGTCGCAATAACAAGCTTATAGTTTAGCGATCAGACCAAAATACACTTGACACAAATTACACATGAACTGAACAATAACTTGCAGCAAAAGGCGGGCATGCAAGCTTGCTCTTACACTAAGTGAACAGACACTGAATAACAACTTGCAAGCAAAAGTAGGCTCCGTAATTTGCTATTACAATAACGGTTAAAGAAAAATGGGCAAGGCTGCCCTTATTTAAACACAAGCGAGGAGTAGGGAACCCTAAAATCTCCCTGCTTTTACAACAAGACTTGCCAACTCGCAAGCTTTATTTCTAAAACTAAAACAAGACAACTAACTAGCAACCTGTTGAAAGCAAAAACAAAGAAAGTGCCAACTATTACAATTTGATTTTTCCTATTTCTCAAAGAATAGATAAGCGTGAGACAAGAATAGCAAGAAAACTCAGAAAAGGCATCAAGTTAACTGTTGTTTTTTAGTTATATTCTTGGAAATCTTTGCTGCCCCAAAAAGGTGCTAATTTTTCTCCAAAAAAACAAATTGCTAGAAAAAGATGAGGTCTGGGTTTTGTAGACAATCGCATTCTGAAGAGACCCAGTTCATTTGATTCTAAAAAGGCTGAGGGCTTCTCGAAAAAGAGCCAAAAAAGAAAATTCTTAGAAATATAAAATCTTCCAATCTTCAAGAGGAACAAAAAGTAGATGTACCCAGATCGATGAAAACTGAAAAAGCTAGCCACCTATTTCTGAAATGCGATGCCCTAGAAGATTGATCATGAAAAAGCGTGCCTCTGTGCATCCCAAATCTAGAATTCATGAAGAAAACTAAAAAAACACCCCATTTGAGCCTCTAAATCTTGAAAAGCAGAAAATGATATCTTTCTTCCTCTAGGTGCTAACCTGCAAAATACGTGAAAAATAGATGCAAAAGCCTTTTTAAATAGATGTTGAGGATGAAAAAGAGCTTTATTCTCAAGCTTTAAAACTTTGGAGCCAATCCAGAAGAAGGAACATTGAATATAGACATTGTTTTGAATGATGAATAATAAAACTTGAAAACTTTCTAAGGCATTGAACCTTAGGTGGCCCTAGCTAGCGGGGACACTTTTCTTCTTCAGAGTTGAATATTTTTTCAGGATTTTCAACTTTGCTTGTTTTCTTGACCTCAATTTGATCTTCATTTTCGGATGTTTGACTGACCCGATGAACTAGCTACAAGATTCGTTAGATAGCCTGATGAATTCTAAGAAATATCTTTTGGAGGCTGTGAATCTCGAAAAGTGATTTTTGGGGCTCAAAAGCTTGGGCGCCCCTAGCCAGCTGGGGCGCCCAAATCCTCCAAATTTAGCCATTTTCCTATGAATTTCATCTTTCAAATTTGACCGTTTTTGTTCCTCAAGATTTGTTCTCCGTTTGATCCGAATTGCCAACAACTGATGAATTTGATGGTCTGACTAAGATATCCACTAGAAAGCTTGAAGAATTATGAGGATGATGATTTTTGCAAACCCTAAAACTTGAATTAGACCTCCCAAAACCCTAGGCACCCCTGGCTAGCTAGGGCACCCATGGATCCTCGAGTTAGTAAATTTTTGAGGTTTTTATGATTTTCGTTTTGGCCTTTTGATGCAACCTCTCTGTTCAATCCATGATTCCCGCCGTTTGATTGATCCAATGACCCAATTGATGGATTTACTCCAAAGCTAGAAGAAATCTAAAAGCAGACTCTTGGGAGTCACAAACCCTAAATCCTACATCTGATGCCTTGAAATGTTGGGCGCCCCTAGTTAGCTGGGGTGCCTTTCTTTAGCAGACTTAGTTTTTATTCAACTTTCGCTTTCTCTTCACTCTCCACTCCACGCTTGGTAGTTGCTTGTGCATCGAATGTCAGAGACTGAAAAATATGCTAAGGAATGAACAGCTAGGTGCCTTGACTGGACAGGGGCACCTAGCATCTCCAATGTTAGACAAATTTTCACCATTTTCAAGATTTCTAGATTCCCCTCCTTCGTTTTTCGTTCCTCGAGCATCTTTCGCCGTTTCTTGATCTGTGCAGCGTTTGAGACCTTGAATCTGACACCTGGCAGTTGACCATCCTCCATTGATAACCTCAAAGCTCCTATTTTAGCTTTTGAAAAAGCGGAATAGGCCCACCAAAGAAAAACTAATCTTTTGACGATTCTGACTGGACCAATCCGATCAGGAAGTATTTTAAACTAATCAAAATCAGTTTGAGCCCTAGAAGCAAAAATTCTATTTTTAGCCATTTTCTATTTTTAGAAAATTTTGCCAATATCCATTTGAGAAGAAACCCAAAAAATCCAAAAAAAAAAGTATAGTTTTAGAAACTTTCTATTTTTAGAAAATTTCCTAAAAAGTAGGGCTGAAAAACTGAGATCTGGGTTTTGTAGATAAGTTTGCTCTGAAGAGACCTAGATCGTCAGATTTTGAAAATCTTGAGGTTTTGACCAACATGCGTGACATGCAAATTTCCATTTTTTGACCTTTTTGACAATTTTTACAAGACTTTGACCACTCTTTTCAAAATGCCTTAATGAAGCAAAAATTTGAATTTTTGGGTACAACAATTAGAAAATATTTACAAGATAATATTACATGATGCTCCTATTTGAATATGACAAGGAAAGTAAGATTAGTGATACAACTACCGGCAAATAGGTTAGTAAACATCTATAACAAGAAACAAATATCATACCATAAATATATTGGAATCTTTTAGGTTTCTAATACATTCTTCTTGGAACAAAATGGTCTTATAGGGTGCCCAAGAAACCCTCTACCCTAGGCCCAAGAGCAATATGCCCCTCTTGGCCCCATGTGGCCTCTTGCCATCCATATGGGGTGATGTGCCTAGTAAGGCATCCTATCACCGTTTCCCTCATCAAAACCAATATTGCTCAATCAATCATCATGTTGGGAGGTTGAGGGTGCAACTACAGTAGGGTGTCCCGGAAATCACTCCTTATAAGCCCAAGGGCAGCCTTACAAGCTCCCTTGGCCCACATGTGGCAGGCCTCAGCCATCCACCATGGGGTGGTGTACTTAGAGGATGACCCCAAAGCTGTTTCCCCTCCTCATAGACCCTCAACTCCCTTATCACTACAATCAGATTATCAAAATGCACTCCATATTTTAATATTACATATTGAATCAATCCATATAGAGATCAATAATACATACACCATTTCACATTTAGCAATATAAGGAGAATCGAATTTATGCAGGTATTATTTATACTTACCTGGGTGTGATCTACTGGAACTCTCCCTGATTCTCATAGTCACCAGTCGGCAGAACTTCCTTGTCTTTTATCCAATCGCAATGCCTTCTTTTCTTATTCTATGTTTCAATAGAATGAT
>VDFB02117673.1:0-24212 GCA_007258455.2 Sequoia sempervirens
GAAATATTTCAATTTCATCTATATGAAGAATGGCGCATTTTCCTTTTTCCAAAGGCAATATTTTAAATCATTCGAATTCCAAGGTTGGTGATTTATAATCAGCTGGGTTTAATAAACCCGATTTCCATAATTTAGACTTTAATATAAACTCATAGTGGAATATAATTTTTATATCCAATAAAGAAATTTATAATATTAAACTATATATATATATATATATATATATATATATATCATTTAGTAACCATATCATAATCCGATATGTACATATATATATATATACATGTATATGTAAATTGTCAGGCAATAATAATAATATAACATTATTAATATCCACACATAATAGGTAGCCTGTGTATATATATGCATGTATATACTTGTATTTACTTTAGTGTACACGTATGTGTAGGTATACCATATTGACACATCTGTATGAGCATATCCATCTGCCGATCATACGCCTATATCGATATGTATATACTTATGGATACGTGTATATACTATATACATGTATATATATACCCACTCAACCTATTCACTTACACCCATTCACGTTACCATCATAATGATCGTAATACAACAAGATAGATATAAAGATAAACATCACTCACAAAGCGTAAAGAAGTAAACAAGACTCCTAAAGCCAATGCACTAGCTAAGGATGACTTATCTAGACCAACATAACTGACTTGGTTCTTCCCAAACTATAGTGATGTGTGTGTATGCTCAGATAGTTCACATTGCCAGTTACTTGACCAAGCTCCTCTCCTGAGTGATACTTCCCCTCCGCCTGGAGGAATGGTTCACATACCTACATCCACTGCCATAAACTCACAACAGTCATATGTTCACAACAATACACAATAAAAAGTTAGAATATTCACAATTCAACAACCATCTATTCTCCTTTATGCAGTATTTCACCAAGAATAACATCAATTGAGATAACATCAAATGAAAGAACATCAAATGAGATAACACTCATATTGAAAACAAGGTACAAGCATCATTAATTCATCTCCAGAATTCACATTACATTCACATTTACTCTATCTAGTAACGATAAATAGTAACTTCACAATTTGGGATGTAACAAAATTGATAGCCGATGCTTATAGAACAGATGGTAATCTATACATTCTCAATGAAGTCAAAAGTGAGAAATTTTATATAGGGCAAGAAGATGAGAGTTGGTTGTGGCACAGAAGGATGGGACATTTGAACTTTGATAACATTGTGAAGATTAGCGAAAAGCGAACCATAAGAGACATGCCGAAAATAGAAAAGCCTTTGAATATCATTTGTAACCAGTTCGCATAATTATAGAGCAACATATTTGTTGGAGTTCATTGTTGAGTCAAATTAGGCATCGACGTCGGTATCTATGTACACTAAATGATGGAATCATTAATGCTTCACAGTTGACTGCTTGGCTCAAATTCAAATGACTATTCTATCAAACAGTGCAGTTAAAAATTCAAAAGACATGGCATGCAATGGTAGCTAGTCAAGGCTCATGAACTCTCACAAAAATCTTCATATGTGTTGGCATTTAAATTTGCACCTCTGGAATGCGTATTTGAAACGGACAGCTATGCACAGATAAACTGCTCTTCAAATTAGGAGGGGAAGCTCCCTCTTGCTGATGGTGTTTGAAAGAAAGTAAACTAAAACTAAGTTGCCTATCTTTTTGATCAGCTTAGAGCACAAGGTTTTTTAAACACAAACGCCGCAGCTGAGATTTTCTGATTTAAAGAACTTCAACTACGACTACCTTAAACTAAAGACGTTTCTGGCTTCTCAAGTAATAGCAGAGCAAGAGAAACTAGAAATGGACAAGGTAGATTTTCTGACAAAATACTTCAATGAACTATCTTTCAACAAACACCTACACATTTCAATGCAAGTTGAAATCAAGATCATAAAAGTGGAACACAAATAATGGAAACCTGAGATTTTATATCAAGGCAAGGAGGCTCATGATTTTATTACTCAAATCTCTGAAACAAACTCACTTCTAACATGCCTGGAACAAGAATTTGCAGCTAAAGAGGCTTGCAACCTTATTCTTCACACAATAGAAACAGCAATTACACTAACTCCTTGTTGGCTAAAGAGGCTCAACAATTTGCTATCACAACACAATTGAACAATACTTGAGTAACAAAGAGAAGGCACAATAGGCTCAGTGTTTTGTTCTCATTAGCACAGTTAAAGAAACTAATGAGCAAAGGCTCTTATTTATAGAGAAGCAGAGGAGTAGGGAACCCTAAAATCTCCTTGCTTTCACAATCTAGGGCTTGCTCAGCAAGCAAGCTTTATTACTAAATCTAGAAAGAAGATAACATCTAAAACCCTAGAAAGCAGAAAAAGCGGGAAACGCCAACTATTACATTTTATCTTCTTTCTCTTCTCAAAGAATGGATAAGGATCACTCCAAGAATAGAAAGAAAGCGGGAAAGAAAGCTTCTAGAAGAATGCTGCTTTAAAGCTCGATCACATCCGCTAAGAAGTTAGAAACTATGTCCCGGTTCGGTGGATCTATACCCTCAATGGCAAAGCACCGCTTTTCAAGAATATCTTCAGCATCTGCGATACACCCAAGGAAATCTTCGACCTCATTGGCCGCTTTCTTGAACTTTGCTAACATCACTTAAATATGACCTATCCTTCCGCCAACTGGATTGCAACTGCGAACCACACTCTGGAATTGATCTTGCACTTCATCAAGCCCGACATAGGAACCATCTTCCAGACTATACTGAGAAGGAATCTCTATGATAAACTCACTGATGAAAAGGAGAGCTTCAATCAACCTTTGTCTGTAGGCGATGAATTCCTCGGATATCCTCTCATAGGTTTTAACTTTGAAAACATGACGCTCCCTCCAAGCAAGGATTTGTCTCTTGTGTTCTTTGGAAACTGCTGAACCATAGGCTATGTCTAAATCAGCAATGATGATCTCATGCCTAGGTCTTACTTCAGCCAGTGTTTGTACAAACGCTTGGATACCTTGACGTAACTTATGAGCGTCTTCCCTTAACTGGAACATTCGTGCCAAGATCTCCCTTCCTCGAACAATGAAACTCTCGATCCACTCTTGAGTTTCTTTCCCATAAATGACCAACTGTCTTAACTGCTGATGATCAGCTGGTGTCTCTAAAATCTAGGGCAGCAACTGGGTTACCTGTGAAGAACCATGGACAAAGTTAGAAATGAAAAGCCTAAGTTGCTGATTTTCAGCTTTGAGGGTTGCCTTGTCTTCTCCATCCTTGAGTACTCTTTCCTGAAGGTTTTCGGATGCAACTCTGAAGAGACTCAAATCTACATGTCTAGTATTTCTACCGAGATTGGCCTTGACAATGACGAAGTCATCCATATTCACCTCATCCTTGTTCTTGTCTTCTGGGGGAAATGCAGTCTCCATGACTATCTCGTTATCAGGATTCCTATCAAAGTGAACTTGCTTCTTTTCCTTCTTCTTAGGAGGTTCCTAATAGATGTTGTCGAGATCATCAACACTCATCTGATAGGAAGGCCTTCTTCTAACCCTTCCTAAGGAGTTCTCAAGCCAAGACACGGTAGTGTCTTTAGTAACTTCCTCAGGTGGTGCAATTGTAATCTCTTCATCATCTTCGATATCAAGGTCGATGTGAATTGGTGAAGAACCTGTCAAAGGTACAGAAACATGTGTTGAAGGTGGCTCCTCTGCTTCTTTCTGAGGTATGGGCTCGTCAGGAGGAACTTCTGAATCAACTATAGGTTGCTCCTGTATGACTATGCTTGAGAAGTCTAACCTTCTTTTTACATTTTTATTTGACCTACTACCTTTGATGCCTTCTTGAGATTGACTTTTACCCTTTCCTTTCGACTATGCTCTGGAAGAAGAGGGAATTATCCTTGGCGACTCTGCTACTGGAATGGAGTTCTTCCTTTTAAGGACCAGGAAAACACTATGCTCAAGAACTTGTCTTGTCCTGTCTTCGATCGAAAGGGATTCCTTATCAGCCCAGTTGACTTGTGAAAGGGGCTGATCTTCTATTCGCTTCTAAGTATACATCGGGAGAAGCACATCCTCGTCATCATCTGATAACCCTTCTATGTCTTCATTTAAACAATCCTTCATCTGACGGAGAGTAAGTCTATTGTAACTACGTCTCCGCACCTCGAACTCATCTGTACAATTAGCCCAAAAATCTTCAAGTGTGGCTATATGATCATAGTTCTTCTCAAGCTGGCCAGCGTAGACACCATGAGGATCGAATGATCGTCTCTCGCTGTAGGACTTGAGGCCGAGTTTATATAACTCATCTCCCATTGACTTGGCATCTGCAGCCGTCCTGCATGTGTAGACTCCCAACCCTAATGGAAACTGAAGAGAGGGTTTCCTTCTATTCCTCATGACTGTATGAACATCGTGGGCCTACCTTATGAATTCCATGAAGGCGACCTCGTCCGACGGGTACCTCGGTAACATGAGCGGGGCACCTGAATAGCCATAGACCTTGAGATAGGTGAAAGTGGGAAACTGTATAAACCAATCTGCCCATTCCGCCATCGCTGCCCTGGCAACTGAAGATATACGGACGTGCAACTCGTTGTCCAGGTCCCGTACAGTGTACATTAGAAAAGCCTCGTTCACCCTTTTATAGTAATGCAACGACTTCGTGAACTCCAACTAGGGATAGTAGTTATATATGTGTTGTACGCTCAATGATCCCTCGGTGTTCAACCCTCTGAATTGACCTTGATAGGCCACCAGGTAGACTAGGTATGACACCATGTGGAATACATGAAATTGAAAATATTATGTTATTTGCTAATGTAGACAGTCACTAATCAAGGTAGACCAGTCGTAGAACTCGGTTTTCTTCATGATGTGGGGATGGCAATAAATATCCAAGGTTGAAACTTGGCGGCATCTCCTGAGCCAGTGACCCTGTTGAGCAAGGTGATAATGATGGCAATCTCGTCCTTGAACTCTCCTCGCCCGACATTCGTTGGCAGAGTCTTATGCTTTTCTTTCATCCACCTCTGCGCAATCTTCTTATTGTATTTATCTTTGTGCACATTCCATATCCTTTCACATTTGCCCTTTGAGAGAGTTACGCTTTCAGGCCATGGGGGAATGGAAAAACACTTCTCAATCATATCAGGCTTTAGACTGCAAATCAATCTGCCATCTACCGACTGGATCTCCCTAGTAGCCGGGTTGTAATGCTTGATGCAAGCGATTACGAACTCAAGACTCTGAACTGATATAGGAATTGATGCTGCTGCGAGGAGTCCAAAATGCCCTAGGTTCCTGATTGAGGTGTTGCCTGCGCTTTCCAAGGCATGTAGATTGAACACCGGCTTGATATGATGCAAGTCTGTCTCAGCGGTTTTGATATAATCATGATAGAGAGCTGATTCAGACTTGAAAACATTGGGAGTGTACTCCATTTCGGAAAACTTGAAGAACAACTGTAAACTTGCCCTAGTTCTGACAAGTTTTGAGCAATTTCTATTTTTAGAATGCTAATTTTTTTGCTCCAACGGACAAATTTTTTGAAAAATTTTATGAGATATGGGTTTTGTTCAGAATTTTGTTGCAAGACAACCCAAATCGTCCGTTTTTGAAAATTTTGAATTTCGCCTAAAAAAGCAGCAAACCCTAATTTCTTCAATTTTCCCCAAAAAAAGTTGGCACCTGGGTTTTGTTCAGAATATGATTAGAAATGGACCCAGTTGATTAAATTTGCAAAACCCTGATGGCTGATTGAAAAAACAGCCAACCCTAGGATTTGAAATTTTCTTGAAAAAGCTGTGATATGGGTTTTCTTCAGAAGACTGATTTGAGAGGACCCAGATGATTGAAAACTGAATGCACTGAGGATTTCACTGACATGCAAAATAAAAGCAGCTGCTGCAACTTGATGAAGTTCTTGAAAATTTCCTTCAGAAGATTGAAGTGGAAAGACCCAGATGATTGAAAACTGAAAACCTTGGCCTTCTCTTTGAAAAGTGTGATCTTTTGGATGAAAAAGCTTGAAAAAGCAAGGGTTTATGTTGCTGGTCTGAAAAATATGATGAAAAACCAGCAAGCTAAGCACTTGAATCTTGAAAAATTTCTTCAAACTTGCTGCTCCAACTTTCTCCTTTGGATGCTACCTGTAAAAATAATAAAAATAACATGAAAGAGAGGTGTTAAATAGACTTAGGGTTTTATTTTTACTTTGCTTTCTTTTGCTTTTATTTCCAAAACCCTAAATCTCAGCTTCATTGCACTTGGACGCCTCTTTCTTCATTTGCAATTTTGAAAATTTTGAAAATCTCGAAAATTCTTCTAAGACATGAGAAGTTGGGCGCCCTTCTTCACCAGGGGCGCCTACTTTAAGCAGTGTTAGCCATTTTTCTGATATTTTCAACTTTTCTTCACTTTGACCTCCTACTTCACCTCTGATTTCCCGTTTGTTGATTGATCCGACAAGCGAGCTGAAAGATCCATCGCGGAGCCAGACTGATTCTAAGGAGGATGTTCTGGAGGTGCTTCTGGCTAAAAACTTGATCTCGACCTCCGAATTCATAGGTGCCTTTTCCTTCCAGGGGCGCCCATTTTATCCAGAGTTAGCCATTTTTGTCTGACTTCAAATTTCTTCATTGACTCTTCTTCTACAGATGATCTTGTTAAATATGGAGCTCCGGACGAAGGATTGTTTGCTTATTGTGCTCATTGCAAAGCTGACGAAGAATCAGGAGGGGTCTTCTGGGAGAGATTTTGTCAAAAAGTGGATTTTGACCCCTCAAAAGTTTGGGCGCCCATCTTGGCTGGGGGCGCCCATGTTCACCAGACTTAGTTTATTTTTTGATTTTTCTGTGTTTGCTTCTAGACTTTGAAATTCAGCTCTTGTCGGACCCTCCATTCAGCGCTTCAGATCTTACGACTGCGACCTTTGATCGACGTGTTGGATATCTCGTTGGAAAGCAGACGTGAAGAGATCGTATTAGAGACACTTCGGCAAAATCCTCTATTTGAGCTCCTGAAAACTTGGGCGCCCTTCTTGACTTGAGGCGCCCAAACTCCCAACTTAGTCAAATTTTGATAATTTCAAATTCTTCGCTTTGACTGTAGTTTGGAAACTCCCTGTTCAGTGTTGAATTCTGACTGACTGGATAATCTGTTGACTGTGTCGTTGAATCCATCGCGGAGCTAGCAGAGAACTGAACAAATTTGACTGGAGGCATAAACCCTAAATTTGACATTTGATGCCCTAAAAGGATGGGCGCCTTTCTTTACCTAGGGCGCCCAAAGTCACCAGTGTTAGAAAATTTTCATCATTTTTCATCTTCTTTCATGTTCTTCGTGCATGTTGATCATTTCAATTCTGTTGAACGCTCTGAATGTTGAATTTGACACCTGGCAACTGGCTGACCTCCATTGATGACCTTGGAGCTCCTGATATGCTTTTGAAAAAGCAGAATAGACCCAATAGGGCAAAACTAATTATTTTGAGATTCTGACTACCCCAGCCTGATGTGGACGTATTTTGAGCCAATCAAAATCAGTTTGGAACCTGACGGACCAACTTTCTATTTTTAGAAAGTTTTGCCAGTATCCATTTTCAAAGAAACTCGGAAAATACCAAAAAACGTTACTAATTTTAGAAAATTTCTAAAAATAGCAGTTTTCCTAAAATTTAGGGATGAAAAACTAAGATCTGGGTTTTGTAGATTAAGCTACTCTTAGCAGACCCAGATTGTCAGATTTTGATAATTTTGCGTTTTAACCCCTCATGCAAGACATACACACCCAAATTCTGACCTTTTTGACTGATTTAACAAGACTTTTACTCATTTCTTCAAAATATCTAAGTGTAACAAAAATTTTAATTTTGGGGTACAACAATATGGACGTTCCCTCATGTGATGGAATGCAAAAGCACATTCAAGGCGCAGATTTGTGGCGTTGCGAGTCTTGAACTTAGATTTGTTTTGTGCTTGTTGCTCACACGATTACAAGGAACCTGTGACTAACAAGCACAGAGAGGAGGAAGTCGAGGCATATTCTATTGACCAGAAAATCTTGATGGAGCCTGCTCATTTTCCATTGATCAGCAATTTTGTGGATTTTCTTATGTTAGGCGCACATTGTGGGGCATCAGAAGTCGCAATGAAAGGTGTATTTTTTTGTCCAAACATTGAGCTATCACTTGCTTTCGTCTCATGGTATAGTCAAGGCATGAAGGCTGACATATAGGTATATGAGCCGAGGTGCGATCATGCAAAAAGTAAAATGCCTTAGTGCGGTCAAATCTGCTTGTGTCTTTCCATTGAAAACAATTTTTGTTGATTCTGCACCACATAATGCAGCATTGAAAAACAAGGTTTTGAATTTGGCATGAAAATAGCATGTCTAGAAAAAGAGACGATGGCCATTGTTGTGTAGATTGAATGATACATGTGACCTTTTTCACACATCACCCCATTGCAAATGGGGACCCCCTAATTTTGGCTTTGCTTTTCGGTCATTTTGTTGTTGTCTCTCTTTTCTACTATCCGTCTTTCCGGGATGTGCCCGCCATTGAACCTTAACGTGAAATTTGGCCAAGTCTAAGAATTAGGGTTTTGAATTTTCCAGCCAAATTGAGGTCAAACGAAGTAAATAAATTGAGATTTGAGATTAATGTTGATGTCAGCATGCTTCCAACAGGTTTCCACTGAAATTTCATCATATTCTGAGTACTTACTATTTTTAGTAAGTATGCAATTCAGAGTATTCTCTCAGCATTCTTGAAATTCCGACAATCACGCCACATCCAAAACGCATCAAGTTGCTCACTGGAAAAATTTGAACAAAAATAGACAACTTTTTATTTTTAGTAGTTCAGCTTCCGGAGCCAATTTCAAGGGCTTAGATGCAGAGTTTTTCAACGCATGTCTGGAGATTCCTTCTGGGTTTTCAGAGACCTTCGCGATGGTGTGACATGCAAAGTGAGATAATGACTTTCAGAATTCAACCTTCGGAGGCTATTTTTAGGGTTTGCATGTAAGGGTTTTCTTTGCATGTCTGCATATTCCTTATGGGTTTTTCGAGAGCTTCGCAGTGATATGACATGCAAACAGAGATAATCACTCCTTCAGTAACTTACTATTTTTAGCAAATACATTCCGACGGCCACCTCCCAGCACTTCAGAATCATGAACTGATCGCAATGCAGCAGAAACGAGAACAAACGGAGATCATTTGATACGCATGCAAGACCAACTAGGATTTCCAGCTTCGGGACCCAAAAAGAGGCGTAAAAAGTCAAAATTTTCGAAAACCGATGTATACCACCGCGATCAGCATCTCTCAAGCTATCTGCTGATAAAATTCGAAGGCAAACAGAGCACTTACTATTTATAGTAAGTCATTTCAGAAACAGGCTAAAAATAGAAAGTCAGCAGCAGGCGCCGACGTCAACGGGCAGGTCACGTGGTGAGGAGCACGTCATTCGAATTTCAAGTCAAACGGAGTTGTGGAAGTCTCAGAAGCAAGCAGTTACTATAAATAGTAAGCCACCTCTAGAAACATGCTATAAATAGCAAGTCAGCATGGGGCGTCAGTATGAACAAGTCAAACAGCTGATAAAGATCCCATGGCACAAATTTCAAGGCGAACGGAGTTGCAGAGATTCAAAAATCAAGTACTTACTATTTTTAGCAAGTGCATGCAATCATCAGGCGTTAGTATCTCAATCAAGTCCCGAAATTTGAAACAAAGCAAAATCAAGCCTTCTGGAGCCCAAAGTCAATTCAAAACACAAAATTTGAAGAACTTTCTAAAAATAGAAAGTTAGGGCAAGCCAGCGTTAGCATGAATGAATCACCCTAAATCTGGCAAAGAGCATGAAATTCGCTAAAACCGATAAATTTTCAAGTCCAGCATCCAAATTCGCTTTAAAAGGGCTGAAGATAGATGAAAATGCTCCTAAGTCTGGAAAATTTGAAGTTCACAGGCCTAAATGCGCCCAAGCGTGAGAAGATATGGCACGAAATTTGTTCAAGACTACTAAACTGGAAGTAGATGACCCCAGATGCGCCCTAGCCTGAGGAGACGGAGGTGAAAATTTACTAAGTATTACAAATTTGAAGTACCACCCCCCAAGTGCGCCCCATCTGCTGGAGGAGTGAAAATTTAGTGAAGGCATTGAAAATGAAAGTGTAGGGGGTGAAATGCGCCCTTGAACTTGAAGTTAGTGGAAAATCTTCTAAGTGTTGCAAAATTGGAGGAGGATCTTCAAAATGCGCCCCAAGCTAAGTGGAGAGGATAAAATTCTTCTAAGTCTGGGAAATTTGAAGGAGGCATAGAGAAATGCGCCCTTGAGGTTGAAAATTGGTAAAAAAGTTTCTAACTCCCCAAAATTCAAAGCATGACCTCTTAAATGCGCCCCAAGCTGGAGGAGTGGGTTTTAAAATATCTAAGTGTTGAAAATTCAAAGCATGCCCCCTTGAATGCACCTTGATTCATGAGAGGCTCCAAGAAATTTTCCAAACTGGAAGCTTAGGGTATGATTTGTGCCTGGCTAGGAAAAGGTTGAAAATATATTCTAAGTCTTTTAAATTTGAAAGTCAACCTCCTATATGCGCCTGGACTTGCCTGTGGGGCCTTGAAAAATACCAAGTTCCAACACTTGATGTAGAAGACCTCATCTGTGCCCTTGGAAGAGAAGATGAGTCTAAAGTATTCTAAGTACTTGAAAATGAAAGCCCACATGCTAAAATGCGCCCAAGTTTGAAAGGTGCCATGAGGAAATTTTCTAAGTGTAAAAAAAATAAAAATTAGAAGCTCAAGCCCCCATTTGCGCCCTTGAAAGAAGATGGAGTAAAGAGTTCATTAAGTGTTACAAATTTGAAGTACCACTTGCTAAAATGTGCCTTGACTTGTGGAAGGTTGAAGAAAATTGTCTAAGGCATTCAAACTTGAAGACCACCCTCTTGTTTGCGCCCAAGGTCATGGGAAGAGTATAAAATATTCTAAGGCTTTTGAACTCAAAGCACAAGGTCTAAAATACGCCCTTGAGGTTGAAAATTGATAGAAAAAAATTCTAAGTCATGAAAATTGAAAGCTTAGGGGTGGAATTGCGCCCAAGACAAGAAGGAGGTGATTGTAAAATGCTAAGTGTTTGAAAACTAGAAGCTTGACTAGGTAAATGCGCCTTCACTTAGAAGTGGAGGTGAAATTTTCTAGGGAATTGAAACTGGAAGTCCACCATGTTGAATGCGCCTGGCTTAAAAGAGGTAATATCAAAAGTTTAAAATTTTCTAAGTGTGGAAATTTGAAGTAAGCCATGTGAAATACGCCCATATTGATAATAAGATGTCTAGATTTTTCTTAAGTGTTAGAATTTCATCTCTAGAGAATATGCCCGAGTCTCATGGAGGAGATGAAATTTTCAGAGGTATAGATAAAATTGGCAGGAATGAGGTAGAATACTCCAGCTTCACAAGGTCAATGAGAAATTTCAAGTCAGAGCAAGGAAATACGCTCAAGGGTGAAGAAATGAAATAGATTTGTTGAGAAATTATTTTTTTTCTAAGGTTCAAAATTCAAAAAATTAAATGAACCCGTTCGTTGTATACCCATGAATTCTACACGTTCTAAAGAAAATTTTCTTCTGGGTATTGACGATCTTCGATGAGGAGTGGATTTCAAGGTCCTCTGCACTTCGCCAAGGCGTTTAAGATGGAAAATTTGATCGGCGCCTGAACAATGAATTTTCCTAAGGGAAAATTTAAAAATTTTCTAAGGCAAGGGGTAAAATGTGTTAAAAATGCCTTGGCGGATGAATTTGAAAATGATCACCTAGATGATTTTTGATCAAGTTCCTGATGAAAACATTTTGCTCGAGCCAGAGTTGGATGAAATGTCAACCGGAAAAGTGAGGAAGATGTGGTTGAATTTAACACTTTCGAAAGATGATACGTCCTTGAGGATGATGAAATTTGGCTAAGGCATGAAGGATTGAACGCAAAGTTGGCTAGTGAAGACGATTAACGCTTGGAGATCAAAACATGAAAATCCTGGCAAGTAAGTTAAGTTTATGAAGTGTTCTAATACCCTTCTCCTTGCTTATTTTGCAGGAGGAACGTCGAGACTAAGCGGTGATGACCTAAAGTGATGAAGAAAATAATCCAAAATGACATTTCAACCTCGAAGGAAGAAAAGTTGCGAAAAATGGCTAAGTGTTGAGACTTAGTATAACTCAAGTGACAAAGAAGAAGTTGAAGAAGAACGTCAAGAAAGAAGATCAAGAATAGTGTGAACGCATCTACAAACGGGAATCTTCTAGAAGGATGGTGGGCATTAATGGCTCATTTATTACCCCACTCTCCTTTGTGGCGGTTTTTAGGGTGAATCTTGTTTAGGGCTGAGGTGGCACAATCTGGGCCATCCAGCCAATTGTAATCTGAGCCGTCCGTTGGACTTGGCTAGCTATAAAAGGGGGAGTCCCCCTTCATTTGTACATTCATGAGACAGTAGAATTAGAGTAGAAGTTAGAATAGAGAGACAAATTAGAAGTAGCTTAGTATAGATTGATAGAGTAGTTGAAGAAGGAAAGTTTTTCCTTAAAACTTTGTAAGAAATTGTTGTGAACACTCTCCCAATAAAAAGAATTTTCATTGATGATGAATTTCGTCTTTTGTTGTGAGTAGCTAGCAAGGTTTCTTCGTCCTTCTGATTCGAGTAGTGACTTGAAGTAGAATAAGTTTCATTTCATGCAAGCAATAGATAGTAATTGTGGAATGTGGTCTTCAATTTGAGCAAACTTCGTCTATCCATACCACTACTGTGTTCGCTGATGGTGAATGCGCCTTGTGTGGTCAACTGGAATATCATGCACTTAACTTCGATCATGATTTGTATGTTTATATGCGTCGTTGTGATGGTATTTTCATGCTTAGTTGTGATCTGAACACCTTGAGCTACTCCTTTGAAGATTGCACCGGTTCTATGGAGGCTGTTCGAAGCAAGGCAAAGCAGAGCCTAGTTGAAGCTTGTGAGAATTGATCGCCATGTCCAAGCCTTAGAGTAGATTAGAGCTCTCTAAACCCTGCATTTTAAATTCAGAACTTTCAAGTTAGTTCAGGAAACAAGAACTTCATAGACAAATCTTTCGAGCATTTGAATTCCTTTCTCCACTGCCAAACAATTTCGTAAGTCCCCTTGAAATACCAGCAAATCACATCGAGCCAAACTGAGCCTATTCGCACTGATAGAACCTTGGAGTTGAACGCACGAACTCTCTCACAATCTTAGCGTGCTGGATACTTTGATCAAGAGAGAATAGGGTAACCGTTGGCAACTTTATTCTGCGTTGGTGCGGTCACGAAAAACACATCAACAATACAATGGACACAATGTCTCAGAAGCAAACCATTATCAGCAAGGCCCCTTGTTGCAGAAGTTCAACCTAGATGTCATGTACCCAAACAAGGATGTTCATGCCGCGGTTGGTTTCCTTCACCATCTGACATGCAAACAACAACTATTGTGGTATGACGGTATATATTTAGTGTTATTTTTTGCTATTAAAGCTTATCAACATGATGTATTTCAGTTTGATTCAAACCATTAGGCGAGCTTCATAATGTGTTGTAAGCTTTCTCTAGAAGCCATTCTATAAGGTTGTTTTTTTTCAACTCAGTTATATTTTATAAGGTATTAATGTTGATCTGAGTGATGAGAAATAGGACAAGAAGGTCAACCTAGATGTCATATATCTAGACAAAGATGCTCATGCCGCGGTTGGTTTCCTTCACCATCTGACATGCAAATAACAGCTATTGTGGTATGAGGGTATATAATTAGTGCTATTTTTTGCTATTAAACCTTATCAACACGATGTATTTCAGTCTGATTCAAACCATTAGGTGAGCTTCATAACGTGTTGTAAGCTTTCTCTAGAAGCCTTTCTATAAGGGTTTTTTTTTCAACTCAATTATATTTTATAAGGTATTAATGTTGATTTGAGTGATGAGAAATAGGACAAGAAAACACTTTATTTTGCTAACATAATGGCAGCCAGTTCTCCAAAATTTCTTCTTCCAGACTCTCAACTACTGTGCGCCAATAATTATTTGTAATGAGCCAACCCAATTTTTTCAATTTTTGAATGAACACACCAGCACAAGAAGCACCCGTTATGGTTAGCTCAAACCAAACCAAAAATTGGAAAGTAACTCTTTGCCAAGAATGCGCACTCAATCTTGAGATGAGAATGATGATGTCATACGGCAAGAGGGTCGTCAGTAGCAACTGGAAAGAATTACAATGTTGAAAGTAATCCCAACACCAAGAATGTGTTCTCCAACCCAAGGTAGGAATGGCGCTACCATATGGTGGAGGTACTAAGAAAAGAAATACAATGCTGGAAAGTAAACTCGACACCAAGCATGTGCACTCCAAACCCAAGGTAGGAATGGTGCTATCATATGGCGGAGAATCTATTAAAACAATGTAGAGCTGAAAGTAACTCAATCATCAAACATGTGCACTCCAAGCCCGAGATGAGCAAGGCGCTATCATATGATGAATGAGAATCTAATGCAAGTACAATGAAGACTGAGCGAGGGCCAGTCTCTTCCACACCCGTGGGAATTATATATGAACTTAGCAAAGAAAGAAGTAGCTGACAGTATTATTTTTCAACTTTACAATGAAATAGAAATGCCTGCCAAGAACATAGAATTAGAGTATATCAAAGCTGCAATGATTTATAATGTCTCTCCAATGCTCAACCAAACCCCAAGACTCAAACCCAGCTCCTAAGACAAAATCTTACAATCTGATATGACTGAACAATGACTAAAAATGCATAACCAGCAATACTGTAACTCACTAAAATGCTCATAACTCTCTCTACACTTGTCCAAATGACATGAAATCTGATGCAAATGAACACTATGAAGATGGCGACTAGATTCTAATCAGAAAATGACTCTAAAAACTTGTAATTTTTTTTCTAAATATTTGCTAGGCAGAACAGAATGGTTCGGCCTCAAGAGGGGCAATTTTCACTGGATAAAATCAGAATCCTCATTGAAAAATCTGCAAACTAGCACAAATGGTCGCCCCTAGCAAAGAAATAGATTGGTGAAATGCCCAGAACAATTTTGCTTTCATTTCATGAAATATGAGCAAAAACTACAATCAGCTATGCTAAACCAGCAACTTCAAAATGTGACCGAAATGCAAGAACTCTACTACAATATGCAAGAAACTCAACTACAATGTGCAATAAACTCAACTACAACTAATATCTCAACTAGTTGCTATCTTTCAAGCAAGAAGTCGAGCCCAAGCTAGGAGGTATGCATTCCTCGAAGCAATCTCTCACCATTCTGGCAGCATAACATTGTAAATTTCATGGATGCTCAAATGAAGAACCAAGGCCTCCTTTTATAACTTTGTGTGGTGTCTCTAGCAAGTTCTAGAAAGTGCGTTCAAAATCCAAGAGGCATTTTTAATTTTAATTTTTGACTTAATCTTCTCTCAAAGTGGCGTACCTCTTCTTGGTTGAATAAATCACTATTTAAATAAAATATTTTCTCTCCTTCAGATGGCGTCCAATTTTCCTCAAGAGTAATTTGGCTTTTGGAATAATCAAAATAATTTCTCATGGAATAGCCACCCTCAAAAGTCCCCTTTTTTAAAACAACTTTAAGTTGTAACACTAGGCCAAGGGGTCATAAGATAAAAATAAAACATTATTAATTTAAAATAACTTATTTCTCCAAAATGTGCACCATGAAGCCAAAATCAATATTACCAACTGAACTACCAAAAAAGGAAGGCTTGTTGAGCTGATGCTGACTGGACCACTGCTAAAAATAGAATTTACTAAAAATAATAAATTCAGAAAGTTGCTCGGATCGGAACGCATGCGACACCATTGCGAAGCTCTCTGAAAACCCAGGAAGAATCTGCAAACCAAAATCCACAATTCCAAGTGCAACCACTGAAATGTGTAGAAACAACCTCCTAGAAGATAGGAAACCCTAATTTCAGCTTTTGCTTAGCCTACGAGTTTCTGGAAATAGGCTAAATCCAAAAGAAGAGCGTAGGGCTAAATTGGGGACATTACATTATTCCACTTGGAAAACCAAACTCGAAACTCAACTCAAATTTGAGGAAGTATGGGATGTGGTCAGTGGAACCACAACATGCCACAAAATCAATGCTGATGAACAAAAGAAATTTGATCAAGCCAATAGAAAGGAAAAATTGATCATTTTGTTCAATGTTTCTGATGAAGTTCAGTGTTTCATTCAAAACTCATCCACAGCCAAAGATGCATGGGACAAGCTCAAGATGATATATGAGGCGAAGAATCATAATCAAATCCTGAATTTGCACTATCAACTACATGGCCTGAAGATGAAGAATGGAGAACAGTTGGAATCCTTTCTCAAAAGGATTGCAGAGTTGAGAGCTTCATTACAAGCATTGGGAGAAACAATTTATGATACAATTTTGGTGCCTATTGTTCTATGGGCACTACCTTCCAGATATAAATTTTTTGTGACAACTTTGAATGTCATTGAGACAACACCTACTTTTGAGAAGCTTGTGAATCTACTCCAAACAGAAGAATCTCTAAGGCATGAACATGAGGAGGATCATGCCATGACCACTCGTCATAAAGGTAAAAAGCCTATGAAGTCGTCTGGTGGACCACCTAAATCTAGTAGTTCTTCCAAAGCTCCGAAGAAGTGTCCAATATGTGAAAGGATTGGACATGATGTGAAAAATTGTTGGTACAATTCCTTGAACAAAGGATCATCCAAAAAATTGCATCAAAAGAAACCGTTTCAAAGTGGCAATACTCAATGGCAGCAGAAGACCAAACAAAAACAACATGACAACATTGTTGAAGAAGAAGATTCTCCAAAAGTTGAAGAGTACGTGTTTTCAGCCCACACATCAGAGGATAGTTCATAATCAACCTCAATTTGGTATGTGGACTCAGGTGCTACTAAGCACATGAATGGACAAAAGGAGTGGTTTCTCACATTGAAACCCCATCATGGTAAAGTCTCTCTTGGGGATGATACCACCTATGATATTCAAGGTATTGGTGGCATTTCCTTGCAATTTGGTATACATAAGTGTAGGCTCACTGAAGTCTTATGTGTACCTGGACTTACCAAAAATCTTCTTTTTGTTAATTAATTTCTTGATCACAACCTAAGGATAGAGTTTGATGAATATGATGATAAAAGGGTATGCCTAATCCATGATAAGTCTAAAAGAGCAAAGATTGTTGCAAGTGCACCCTTCTATCCTAGTGAGTATTGTGCAAGCCAACCTTTGCAGCTGGTGCATACCGATCTATGTAGGCCCATGGCACCTAGTCAAAATGGATTCAGATACTTTCAGCTTTTTGTTGACGACTATACAAGAAAAATGTGGCTATATTGTTTGCAGAGAAAAGATGAAGCTTTTTCCTACTTCAAAGAGTTTCACACTCTTGTGGAGAAAGATCTAAATCATCCTATTTGTGTCCTCTGCTTAGATCAAGGGGGGGAATACACTAGCATAAAATTCTCCACCTACTTGAAGGAAATGGAATTCGGCATCAACTGACTACAACTTACACACTTCAACAAAATGGGGTTGTTGAACGGAGAAATTGCATCATCATGGAGATGGTTCATAGCATGTTAAGGGATTCTCATTTAGGGCATGCTTATTGGGTTGAAGTTGTCCATACCAAGGTTTATCTTTTGAATCATGCTCCAATGAAAGCACTTGATGACATTACACCAGAAGAAGCATGGACAAGGGTAAAGCCTTCTACCTCTCATCTTCATGTATTTGGATGCACTGCCTGTATGTACATTCCTAAACAGAAAAGGAAGAAGTTAGATGAAAAATCAATGCAATGTATTCTTCTTGGATATAGTAATAAATCTAAGGCATATCACCTTATGGATCCTAATACAAAGAAGATATACATTAGTAGAGATGTAATTTTTGATGAGCAATGTGAGTCAAGTTCTCCTCCCACATTATCACCTGCTACAGATAGTGCTCCTATATTCAACATGGATGAGAAAAATTATGGGAATGTTGATGGTCAATCTAATTCAACACCCACAAATGTCACAAGACCTAAGTGGTATACTAGTACCATTCGCGATGCAAAGCTAGATGGAGTCCTAGACACTTCAACTTCAGGTCCAAGGACTTGCAGCATGGCTCACAATGAGGTAAATCTAGCCTTGATGACTTCAGTTGTTGATAATTTTGAACCATCTATTGTTCAGGAAGCACTAGAGTCAAAACCTTGGAAAGGGGCTATGGATGTAGAGTATCAATCTCTAATGAAAAACAACACTTGGGAGCTTGTTGATCTACCACCTGGTAAAAAAGCAATTGGATGCAAATGGATATTCAAAACTAAGTATAAAGTAGATGGTAGTATAGATAAACATAAGGCTAGAATTGTAGCCAAGGGTTATGCCCACAAAGAAAGGATAGACTATGAAGAAACATTTGCTCCCACGGCAAAGATTAAAACCATTAGAATGATTTTTGCTTTAGCTACACAATTTGGATGGAAATTGTATCAAATGGATGTCAAAAGTGCATTTCTTAATGGAGACCTTAAGGAAGAGGTCTATATGACCCAACCAAAGGGATAAATTGCACCTGGTAAAGAAGAAAAGGTATGCAAACTTGTTAAGTCCCTATACGGTCTCAAACAAGCTCCAAAAGCTTCATATATTAAAATTGATGAACATTTGCTAAAACATGGTTTTACTAGGCATCCATATGATCCAAATCTCCACCTCAAGGATCAAGCGGGGGATATTGTGATCATTAATGTATATGTTGATGACTTAGTTATCACAAGAATCTCAGAAAAAATCATTGAGACAACCAAGAATGATCTCAAGAAGGCCTTTGATATGATAGATCTCGGGCTACTTCACTATTGTCTCGGTTTAGAGGTATGGCAGACAAATCACCATATCTTTGTATCTCAAAGAAAGCATGCCAAGACATTGCTCAAGGAATTCAAAATGATGGATTCCAAACCCATGTCTACACCTATGGAATCAGGTTTGCAATTATTTGTTTCTAATTCATCTCCTCAAGTGAATGCAACTCTCTATTGACAGATGATTGGAGGTTTGATTTACCTCACTTATGTTTTCCCTACGGAATGTAATTCAAGTGCTACATTCTACTGAGCAAACTAAATCATATGCAGAACATGGAACAGAACAATAGAATAGAAATTTATCATGTTTGAACATCAGATACTTTATTCATTATCAAAAATATCACCATGTACAATAGAAGTATCAACAGTGCTACCAACCATAACTATTCCCACATAACCACCTCCCGACTACAGTAAACTGAGTACATATAACGTTTGGCAGTAGTTAGGTAACCAACCAACACGATGTTTCATAACAACAGTTATCACTAATCAGGGCTTGATTACCCGAAAGTACATGACATGTATTATTCCCACTAACTATAGTTTTATTAACTACTAGCCGACTACGACCAACTCAGCCGACTACAACCAACTACAATAAAAGTAAAGACATACGGCTTACAACTTACACTAGACCAGATATAAGTTTTGTTGTTAATTATCTCTCAAGATTCATGCAAGAACCAAAAATGTGTCATTGGAAAGCAGCAAAAAGGGTCTTAAGGTATATACATGGTACAATGAATCATGGTTTGGAATATAAAAAGAATGATCAATTCTTCTTGATAAGATATACAGATGCAAATTATGCGGGTTCCATAGATGATAAAAATTCCACATCTGGATTTGTTTTCTTCCTAGGTTCAAGACCTATCTCTCAGGGAAGTAAGAAGCAAGCCATAGTTGTTCGTTTCTCAACAGAAGTAGAATATCATGCAGCAAGTGCAATAGTTTGGCTACGTCACATATTATAAGGATTGGGTGTACCACAAAACCAACCTACAGTTCTCTATTGTGACAATCAGAGTGTTCTCAAGCTTGTTTGTAATCCAGTGTTTCATGAACGGACCAAGCATATTGAAGTTGATTGTCACTTCATACGAGAACATGTTCAGCAAAACAACATTCAACTCCAATTCTGCTCAACACATGAACAACGTGTTGACATCTTCACCAAGCCTCTTGCAAGTGTGAAGTTTGATATTTTTCAAGGTTCTCTTATTACTACCTTAAAGCAATGATGTAATAAGGGGGGAATGTTGGAATATTCCATCATTCATACACCGCCTAGGATAGATTGTTTATTTTGTTTAATTTGTTATTGTCTATTAGTGTAGCATAGGATATGGTTGCATATTTGGTTACATGGTTGAACCCAAAAGTGCTATTTTAAAGCACATAGTTCACCGCATTTCTACCTATATATTTGGAGATTGTATTAAGCAAATAGATATGAGAAAATATTATTATTGATTCTCAATTAGCGACCTCTCATCAGTCACCAATGACGGGGCCGCATAGAGCTATGGTGGCACTTTTTTGGTGGGTTTTTTATTGTCCAATGTGGTGTGTACCTATTTGTAGTGTTCCTATTGCTTTGTGTGGTGGATGCTAGAAGAGCAATTGTATATGATGGCAGATAATAGCAAAGATCCTTTGCCTGCGATGATCCTCTGACTGTCATACTTCATTGGAAGATGATCGGTCAGTGAATATGTTCATTGGCAATGGTGATCATGTGTAGCAAGATCCAAACAAGAAGATCCGGACAGTAGCATGTAGTATGATATGATTCACTTTTCAGTGTTCTCCGTTGTGTGAATAAGTGGAAATTTCACATTGTGGGGGGGAATAATAACCAATGTTCCATTCCCATATTGTGCCAAAACAACTAAAGTCAAGGGCAGCTTCCAGTGGCAGTGGCGGTTGTCTATTTTGTTTGAGATTGAGTGGGAATGATCGATAACAGTGACTGCAATTAAGAACGCTATGTTCTTATCGAATGAAATGTGGAAATTTTTTCGATATGATTTTTTCATATTTATGATATGTATGTTGATTCCTATATATTTCCCTGATGTACAAGCAAAGTGGCGAACAAAGGCACCAAAGTAAGTAAATTCATGGATCTTGAAAGGATTTGTGGGAGGATCCAGAAAACCACACGAGGTGGACATTTGATGGGTTCCTGTCACATCAAGGTTTGTGGTAAGCCTGTTTAAAACCATGGAAGGAGAGAGCCTTTCTTTTGTATCAAGGTCATGAACCATGAGAATGGGCATGCCACAAGGGTGAGCATACTACAGAGGAGTGTCTAAATGTTTTTCTACAACGTTCACACTAAGGGAGAGAATGTTAGGAAATATGAGTTAGTACTCCATGTATGTGGGTAAATAATAATTATGTGAGTAATTATTATCATGTAAATGTTAGTAGCTAGTAATCTTAATGTTATATTAACAATAATATTATTACGGTTTAGAGTTGTTTTAACAACTCATATGATTTGAGTTGTGTATTGTTACGTGAGTAACAATCACAACTAAATAGGGATTTGTGGAGAAAATTTCTCCTTGAATATAGGAGTAGACTCTCCTATATATGTGTAAATTATATTGAGTTGAAGATATGAGAAAATATTATTATTGATTTTCTCTGATAAAGTTGACGTTCAACTAAGAATTTTTTGGTACCCTGAGTTCTCGATAGAAGCAACCTCATTTTTTATTTGCATGTTGCTCCCATTTTGCTCATCTGACACCTATGAGGAAGGGATTTGCACCGCCTGCACAGAGGAATGCCAAGCGTTAGGCAATTTTACAAAGTGCTCATGAGTAGCATCCATTGTGTAATGATGTGGAAGGGTGTCGTGTAGAAACCCCTGGTTTCCCTCTGACAATGATCTAACTAATATTTCAAGTTTTTTCTGACGTTTTAGGTTTTTGAGATTTTTTTGTGTTTTTGATGCAATATTGAGAAGGTACGAATTTGATAATAAATGGCAATAAATTCAAATAAAATCTAAAAGCTCTGGAAATGCAACAACATCAATGCCAGTCTCCTTTATTCAACTTTTCAATTGATTACAATAATACCCAGAAGCATATAACGAATTAAATGAAGTATTTTCAATGTTTTAAAAACCTGGAAATTGCTGCAGCAGAGGTACGGCTGAAGGTACAAAAGGTACGGCAGAAATGAATAGACCTCTTCTCCTTATGTCTGATGGTTGTAAAAGACTCCAGCAGGGTAGGCGCCAATTCTGATGCAAACTGGAACCCTCAAATCAAGGCGTCTCTTCCAATGTGATAAGTACGGCTCTTAAGAGGTACGGCCTGCTGGTAAAGTACGGCCTGTCAGGCTGCAATTAATGCTTGTACGGCTTCAACCAAATCATTGTGTAATCCTCTGAAAAAAGGTGCGCCTAGGTAAGGAAACACTGTCTGGACACAAACACTGAAGAATCTCTGACCAATAACAATCTCTGAAAGCTCTGTAGTTTTCTCAGAATGAGAAAACCTCTGTAGGCAATAAATCGAGTGATATTGCACACTCTCTGAACTGCTTTCCGCTGGAGATGGCTCGTTCTCCAAGGAATCGAACGTGAAACCCTAAGTCTCAGGCTCAGACCAAAAATTGATCAATATCAAATTCAATAATCTCATAATGGGCTCAATTCCCAAGGCAAACCCTCAAATACATGAAAAGTGCGATTCCCTTGAAAATAGGGTTTTAATGAAATATTCATATTTTAATATTTTCACCTTTCCATAGTTCTCCACTGAATATTTAATTATTAATTAAAATATCAAACTGGCCCCTTTCTTCATGATGGCGCACCCCTCAAGGAATTCACTTTAAGTTATAATATTAAATTATAACTTTATATTATAAACGTTAATTAATTAATATTTAATCAATACGATCAAATATTAATATCTCCCTTATTTCTAACCCGTTTACTGATCCGTCTGATGCTGACAGACTCTGAAGTGATTCGATGCCGCCACAGCCAACTGCTAAAAATAGCGGTGGTCCCCTGCCTGCCAAGCGCTAAAATAGCAATTACGCAAATGACCTCCGTCGAGCGAGCGAAAGACAACTGATCAATCCCTGCTGACTGAAGCTGAGCCAAGCTCCGAAATGACCCCCTATCCAGTCCATCAGCCTACGAGGGTCGTATGATAGGCCAATCCTGTCGTCTGAGAGATGTCACTCAGAAGGGGACATGACATGTCGACCCACCAAGAGCTTTCATATACAACTTTACTCTTGGGCTTGGAACAATTGTTGGCTATATGTCCTACATTTCAAAACAGCTTCGACATCGGAAGGTAGGGCCTTCATAATCCAATGGTTGTGACCAGCTATGATTAGAAACCATGAAGGTTATATCAATTGGGAGATCTGCCCATACATCCATATCCAAGGGTGCAGGTGAAGATAGTATGAGTAAAATTGGGGGTATCTATATCTACTGCAAGATAATCCCCCAAAGAGTTCCTAGTGGCTTCAAAGAAAAAGTCAAACTAGAACTGTAATAGAAGATTTGGGAGATGAACCCAAAAAGGTTTCACCGTGAATGATTTAGTAAGAGGGTTAAACTTTGGGTACAAATGTTTGAGGAGCAGCAAGTTTTTCCCCCAACACCATTGTTCATAGAGAATAACATGCCAATTTTGTCTACAATCAAAAACCACAGTAAAAAACCCTTGTGCACAAGGGTAAACTTCCAGATTACTTTTAGCATAGATTGCCATGCATTTGTGATCCACTTGTGCAATTCTATGAGACCAGGCCTGAAGCGATTAAATTGACCAATTAAACAATTTGTTGTGAAAAAATGTTCCCCTTCAATAACTTCATTTAAAACCTCAGAGAACACTAAAACAAGAGAGGGAACAGCCTATTTGAGGGGAATTATGCTTTTGAGTTGTCCTTTGAATGTGTCTAAGCATCTAGGGCATTCTCGCATTTTTTTGGCCATGCATCCTGTTGTGACCTTTAATGAAATATTCATATTTTAATATTTTCACCTTTCCATAGTTCTCCACTGAATATTTAATTCTTAATTAAAATATCAAACTGGCCCCTTTCTTCATGATGGCGCACCCCTCAAGGAATTCACTTTAAGTTATAATATTAAATTATAACTTTATATTATAAACGTTAATTAATTAATATTTAATCAATACGATCAAATATTAATATCTCCATTATTTCTAACCCGTT
>VDFB02117673.1:27031-120022 GCA_007258455.2 Sequoia sempervirens
AGAGGATTTGCCTTGGGTTTTGGGCCATTATGTGATTATTGGATTTTGAGAACTGATCAAATTGATCTAAGCACAGACTTTAGGGTTTGAACTCGACTTCCTTGGGGAACGAGCCATCTCCAGCGGAAAGCAATTCAGAGAGTGTGAAATATCACTTGATCTATTGCCAGAGGAATTAATATCTTCAGAGTTTATTCAGTTGTTTGCATTCAGAGCATTTCATTCATTTGGGCGCATCATATTCAGAGACTTAGGCATTGATTTGAGGAGGCCGTACCAATCATTAAAGCTGTTGTACCTGGCCGTACCTGTACCAGGCCGTACCATCTTGCCTGGAGCCGTCTTTTGCTTGAAGGAAGAAACGCCTCTTTCCTTGGCTTCCTATCTTCTCCAGTGCAGGCGCATACTCATTGGGCATCACCAGAGGTTATCATTTAGAGGGAGAAGTGCATTTATTGTACCAGCCGTACCAGATTGTACCTTTCAGCTGTGACAGAAAATTACCAGGTTTTCTCAATAAAAATCATTCTTTTTACTTTGCATGCTTCAAAATAATATCTGTATTGATGCCAGTTGATGAAATAAAGAAACGCCTTTCATCTAGCTTGTATTTTCTATACTTATTGAAGATCTAGCATTTTTTAAGAATTTATTATTATTTTCTGGAAAAGCCGTACTTTTCATTTAATGTCAAAAAACCCAAAATTTGCAAAAACATCACAAAAACATCAAAACTCTCAAAAACTTCAGAAAGACAGTCGGAAGCGAAAAAGGAAACTAGGGTTTCACCATATTGATTCTCAATTAGCGACCTCTCATCAGTCACCAATGACGGGGCCGCATAGAGCTATGGTGGCACTTTTTTGGTGGGTTTTTTATTGTCCAATGTGGTGTGTACCTATTTGTAGTGTTCCTATTGCTTTGTGTGGTGGATGCTAGAAGAGCAATTGTATATGATGGCAGATAATAGCAAAGATCCTTTGCCTGCGATGATCCTCTGACTGTCATACTTCATTGGAAGATGATCGGTCAGTGAATATGTTCATTGGCAATGGTGATCATGTGTAGCAAGATCCAAACAAGAAGATCCGGACAGTAGCATGTAGTATGATATGATTCACTTTTCAGTGTTCTCCGTTGTGTGAATAAGTGGAAATTTCACATTGTGGGGGGGAATAATAACCAATGTTCCATTCCCATATTGTGCCAAAACAACTAAAGTCAAGGGCAGCTTCCAGTGGCAGTGGCGGTTGTCTATTTTGTTTGAGATTGAGTGGGAATGATCGATAACAGTGACTGCAATTAAGAACGCTATGTTCTTATCGAATGAAATGTGGAAATTTTTTCGATATGATTTTTTCATATTTATGATATGTATGTTGATTCCTATATATTTCCCTGATGTACAAGCAAAGTGGCGAACAAAGGCACCAAAGTAAGTAAATTCATGGATCTTGAAAGGATTTGTGGGAGGATCCAGAAAACCACACGAGGTGGACATTTGATGGGTTCCTGTCACATCAAGGTTTGTGGTAAGCCTGTTTAAAACCATGGAAGGAGAGAGCCTTTCTTTTGTATCAAGGTCATGAACCATGAGAATGGGCATGCCACAAGGGTGAGCATACTACAGAGGAGTGTCTAAATGTTTTTCTACAACGTTCACACTAAGGGAGAGAATGTTAGGAAATATGAGTTAGTACTCCATGTATGTGGGTAAATAATAATTATGTGAGTAATTATTATCATGTAAATGTTAGTAGCTAGTAATCTTAATGTTATATTAACAATAATATTATTACGGTTTAGAGTTGTTTTAACAACTCATATGATTTGAGTTGTGTATTGTTACGTGAGTAACAATCACAACTAAATAGGGATTTGTGGAGAAAATTTCTCCTTGAATATAGGAGTAGACTCTCCTATATATGTGTAAATTATATTGAGTTGAAGATATGAGAAAATATTATTATTGATTTTCTCTGATAAAGTTGACGTTCAACTAAGAATTTTTTGGTACCCTGAGTTCTCGATAGAAGCAACCTCATTTTTTATTTGCATGTTGCTCCCATTTTGCTCATCTGACACCTATGAGGAAGGGATTTGCACCGCCTGCACAGAGGAATGCCAAGCGTTAGGCAATTTTACAAAGTGCTCATGAGTAGCATCCATTGTGTAATGATGTGGAAGGGTGTCGACCCACCAAGAGCTTTCATATACAACTTTACTCTTGGGCTTGGAACAATTGTTGGCTATATGTCCTACATTTCAAAACAGCTTCGACATCGGAAGGTAGGGCCTTCATAATCCAATGGTTGTGACCAGCTATGATTAGAAACCATGAAGGTTATATCAATTGGGAGATCTGCCCATACATCCATATCCAAGGGTGCAGGTGAAGATAGTATGAGTAAAATTGGGGGTATCTATATCTACTGCAAGATAATCCCCCAAAGAGTTCCTAGTGGCTTCAAAGAAAAAGTCAAACTAGAACTGTAATAGAAGATTTGGGAGATGAACCCAAAAAGGTTTCACCGTGAATGATTTAGTAAGAGGGTTAAACTTTGGGTACAAATGTTTGAGGAGCAGCAAGTTTTTCCCCCAACACCATTGTTCATAGAGAATAACATGCCAATTTTGTCTACAATCAAAAACCACAGTAAAAAACCCTTGTGCACAAGGGTAAACTTCCAGATTACTTTTAGCATAGATTGCCATGCATTTGTGATCCACTTGTGCAATTCTATGAGACCAGGCCTGAAGCGATTAAATTGACCAATTAAACAATTTGTTGTGAAAAAATGTTCCCCTTCAATAACTTCATTTAAAACCTCAGAGAACACTAAAACAAGAGAGGAAACAGCCTGTTTGAGGGGAATTATGCTTTTGAGTTGTCCTTTGAATGTGTCTAAGCATCTAGGGCATTCTCGCATTTTTTTGGCCATGCATCCTGTTGTGACCTTTTCACACATCGCCCCATTGCAAATGGGGACCCACTATTTTCGCTTCGTTCGGGTCTTTTGGCTTGCTTTTTAGTTCGTTTTCCTGTTGTCTCTCTCTTGTTCTATCTATCTTTCGGGGATGTGCCCGTTTGATGTGAAATTTTGGCTAAGTCAAAGAATTAGGGTTTTGAATCTTCTAGTCAGTCTGAAGTCAAATGGGATGAATAAGTTGGAATCTGAGCTCGGCGTTGCAGTCGGTGTGCTTCCAGCAGGTTCCCAGCTAAATTTCAATGAATTCTGACAACTTACTATTTTTAGTAAGTATCCAATTCGGGGCGTTCTCTCAGCACTTTTGAAGTTTCGATCGTTACACTGCATCCAGTATGCATCAAACTGCTTGCCTGCAAGTTTTGAGCCAGAATTGATAGCTTTCTATTTTTAGCAAGTTCAGCTTCTGGAGAAAATTTGAGGGTTTATATGCAAAGTTCTTTAATGCATGTCTGGAGATTCTTTCTGGGTTTATATAACATGCAAACCAAGATCAGGACTTTTTCAAGAGCCGTCTTCAGAAGCTATTTTTAGGGTTTGCATGCAAGGCTTTTCAGCGCATGTCAAGTGGTTCTTTATGGGTTTTTCAAGATCTATGCAATGATGTGACATGCAAGGCGAGATGATCAATTTTCAGAGACTTACTATTTTTAGCAGGTCCATTCCGGCAGCTGCCCAGCGCATCAGAACCACAAATAGGGTGAAGTGCAACAAAAACAAGGTCAAACATAGGTCATTTGATATACATGCAAGTCAAATTAGGGTTTCTAGCTTTGGGACCCAAAATGAGGGGTAAAATGCCAGAATTTTCGAATACCGATGTATCCCACTGCGATCAGCATCTTTCAAGCTATCCACCGGTAAAATTTGAAGGCAATCGGAGCACTTACTATTTATAGTAAGGCGTTCCAGAAACAGGCTATAAATAGTAAGTTAGCAGCAGCCGCCAGTGTGAACAGGCAAGTCTACCGATGAGGGTCACGTCATTCAAATTTCAAGTCAAACAGAGTTGGGGAAGTATCAAAATCAGGCAGTTGCTATAAATAGTAAACCACCTTCCGAAACATGCTATAAATAGCAGGTCAACTCAAGATGGCAGTGTGAACAGACTAACTAGGTCATGAGGATCTTGTGGTTAAAATTTCAAATCAATCCGAGCTTCAGAAGAGGGAAAACCTGGAACTTACTATCTATAGTAAGTATTGAGCTAGCTGGTGAAGATGAGAATAAAAAGCCTAAGTCTGAAGAATATCCTGCTTCAACCCTGAAATGCGCCTAGGGCTGGTGGAGGTTGAAAATTTTGGTAAGTCTGAATCTCGTCCTACTCACCCCCTCAAATGCGCCCAAGATGACTGGCAGAAGGTTAAAAAAGTTTAAGTCTGGAGTTAAGTTCTGCAGGACCCCCTAAATGCGCCCTTAGCTCAAGCAGGTGATGGAATAAAATCTAAGTGTTGAGTTCATCCTGCAGACCCCTCAAAATGCACCCACTTCACAAGGAGATGATGAAAATTGTCTAAGGCATGAAGTTTATCCTCCTACCCCAAAATGCGCCCTCAACTGGAAGGAGCCATGGAAAAAAGTTTCTAAGGCATGAGTTTATCCTCCTTGACCCCCAAAATGCGCCCTCATCTTAGCTGGTGATGAAAAAGTTTCTAAGTGTTTGTTAAATCCTCCTCCATACCTCAAATGCGCCCTCAAGGGAAGATGGTAAGGAAAATACAAAAGGCATGGCGTTAAATCCTCCTACACATATGAAATGCGCCCATGCTAGGAAAGAAGTCGAGGAAAGTCTTAAGGCGTTGAAGTTAATTCCTTCACCATATGCCAAATGCGCCCATATGGGCTAGGAAAAAGACAAAAGAGTTGACTTCCTCCTTGACCCTTTAAATGTGCCCAAGTACAAGGTGAAAGTTGATGGAAAAATTACTAAGGAGTGGGAGTTAAATCCTCCTCCATATGCTAAATGCGCCCATGTTAGAGATGAAGTTTGAAAAGTGACTAAGGCGTTGGAAATAAATCCACCTCAGTATGTGAAATGTGCCCAAGTCTAAGGTGGCTGAGAAAATTCTAAGTGTTAATTCTTGCCTGACATGTAAATGCGCCTAGAGTATTGAAGATGTTGGCTCTGAGAAAAATGTGCTAAGTATTGAAAATCCTCGACCCCTCAAATGCGCCCATGCTTGTGAAGGTTTAAAACTTTTCTAAGTGTATAAATTTATTTCTCCTCCCAAGGAAAATATGCCCAAGCTTGTAAGGTGATGGAATTTTCCTAAGGCATGGATAAAATTGGCGAGGAGTCAGAATGTGCCGGCTTCATGAGATTGAAGAAAATTGTCAAGGCAGAGCAAGGAAAATACGCCCGGATATGAAGGATGAGAATAAATTTGATTGAAGAATATTTTTTCTAAGGTTTAAAATTCAAAAATTAAATGTACCCCTTTGTTTGTAGACCCATGGATTCAACGTTCTCTGAAGGGAATTTTCTTCTGGGTATCGAGCGTCTGCAATGAGGAATGGATTTTAAAGTCTTCCACACTTCGCCAAGGCTTTCAGGATAAGGATTTTTGATCGACACTTGAATAATGAATTTTCCTAAGGAAAATTTTAAAAAATTTCTAAGGCAAGGAATAAAATGTGTTGTTGAAATAAAATGCCTCAGATGATGAATTTAAAGTGGTTTGTCTAGATGATTTTGATCCAATTGTTCATGAAGGTGAATTTCCTTGAGCCAGAGATGAATAAAATTAAGTTGTCAGAGCTTCAGCTGGTGAAACAAATTTCTTAAGAAGATGCAGTTGAAGTTAACACTTTCAAAAGATGATTTTAAAAAATGCATCTCTTGAATACGCCCTTGAGGAGGATGAAATTTGTCTAAGGCATTGAAATATGATGCACAAGTGTTATATGCCCCAGCCTACAGATGTTGAAAAATCATGAAGAAAGAAAAGTTGTGCTAGGAGAAAGTGATGAACTCTATTAGATCCAGAGATCAATCAAACATTAGAGATCAAAACATGGATATCAAGTGAGTAAAGTGGATTTATATTATTAAGTGTTTTGATGCTTTTCTTTTATCTATTTTGCAGGATGAATGCCGGGACCAAGGCATGATGACTTGAAGTGATGGAGCAAGTAATTCAAGACGACGTTACAACCTTGAAAAAAAGATGAAGTTACATGTTGAACCTCCTCCATGATGTCTCATTTGCGCCCAAGCCATGAAGGAAGATGATGAAAGAAACGGCTAAGTGTTGAATGTTTCTCCACAAAAACCTAGTATGCACCCAACGCAGTCGGGCGATTGGCAAGCGGGAATGATTGAATCCAAGAAAATCTTTCAAGCTCAGGATGGAGGGAAAAATGGAAACCCAAGCGTTAATGGTCACCATCAAGTACTTCAAAGTTGAAGAACAACATCAAAGAGGAAAATCATCATCAAGCAAAAGAATGAGGTTGCAGTCTTGGAATTTCGAAATGAGAACGTGCCTGCCATGCCAAAAGTTGAAGCTGTTTGATCAAGTTTGCAGTTAGAAAGAGGAATAGTGTGAACGCGTTTACAAACAGGAATCTTCTAAAGGATGGTGGACATTAATTGTTCATTTATTACTCCACTCCTCTTTTTAGGGTTAGGGCTGAGATGGCATAATTTGGGCCATCCATCTGATTTTAATCTGAGTCATCCATTGGACTTGGCCAACTATATAAAGGGGCATCCCCCCTCATTTGTACATGATTAGACAGTAGAAATTAGATTAGAGTAGAAGTTAGAATAGAGAGAGCTTAGAAGTAGCATAGCGTAGATTGGTAGGATAGTTTGAAGAAGAGGGAAAGTTTTCCCTTTGAAAACTTTGTAAGAAATTGTTGTGAACACTCTCTCAATAAAAAGAGTTTTCATTGATGATGAATTTCGTCTTTTGTTGTGAGTAGCTGGCAAGGTTTCTTCGTCCTTCTGATTCGAATAGTAGCTTAAAGTAGAGTAAATTTCATTTCATGCAAGTAGGTAGTCATAATGGAATATGGTGATTGATCTAAGCAAGCTTCGCTTATCCATACCACTAGCGAACTCACTGATAGTGTGTTTGCCTTGCGTGGTCAACTGGAAACATTGTGGACCTAATTTCAATCACTGTTTGAATGATGGTATGCGTCGTCATGATGGTATCTTCATGTCAAGTGGTGGTTTGAACATCTTTAGTCATCTCCCCTGAAGATTGCACCGACTCCGTGGAAGCTGTCTGAGGCGAGGCAAAGTGAAGTTTGGTTGAAGTTTGCTGAAGTTGAGCTCCATACCCCGCACTTAGAATAAATTTAGACTCTCTAAGCCCTGCAACCATTTTAAATTCAATACTTTCTGGTTAGTATAGGAAACCTGTGCTTCATTGATAAATCTGTCGAACTGCAAAAATCCCCTTCTCTGCTGTTGAACAATTCCGTAAGTCCCCTTGAAATACCAGCAAATCACATCGAGCCAACTGAGACTATTCGCACTAAAGGAACCTTGGAGTTGAACGCACGAACTCTCTCGCAATCTTAGCGTGCTAGATACTTTGATCAAGAGAGAATAGGGTAGCCGTTGGCAACTTTATTCTACGTTCGTGCGGTCACGAAAAACACATCAACACATCCCATGCACAAGGCTTTGCCCCCTAATTCAGGGCACCATGGACAACACCACCTTTGAAGGAGGAGCCCTACGCAACATCAAAGGTTTCACCACTCAAAACTATCACGCCATTTGGAGAGCAAGTGAGAGAGAGTCAATCTAAAGCGAACCCATCTCCAAAGCAACCTACGCCATCATTGGAAGGCTTGAAAAACTTAAAGGACTTCGGAGAGTTAGTTCGCATAACAATTCAATGATTAGGGCACGAGATAGGATGTTGACTAGGTTGTCTGCGATTCGTGTTAGGGCATGAAACTATCTTTGGAGGGCTGCACGAGTAAAGTCCTTCACTGTCCACACCCTCCTTGCCCACCTCTCTGATGAAGGAGCCCGGAGAAATGGGGTTTTCCAACGGTGGGACACTAATTCTAGAACCAAAAAGCAAGCATCTAATGGCAAAGGATTTGGCAAAGAGGATTTTGGCATCATGGGAAAGTACCAAATTGTATGGTCTTATTTTTGAGAGGGTAAGGTTTTATAGCATATGCTAGTGCTTTTATTTCATCCTCGTGTAGGATATGCTACTTATGCATGAGGTTGCAAGAAGGAAAAACAAGCAATACTATTTGGATTTGAGCTCCTTTAGTGCTAGAGATTATCTTGCCTCAACTACCAATACTCTCCCAATGGTTCAAGAGTGTTCCATTATGGCTTGTGAAATAGCATTATGTTTATGATGTGTTCTTCATTGTGAAATGATAATTTGTTGGCGTAACAACTAGCACCTCTGGAGTAAGAGTTGGTACGGAAAGCTATGCACAATACGCAATGAGTGCTCTTCAAATTAGGAGGGGAAGCTCCCTCGTTGTGCTTGACAAAAGTACTTGCAAAGGAAATAAACTAAACTATATCCTGTCTTTTTGTTTCAGCTGTAGAGGTACAAGGCTTTCTCGAAAACTATATATGTTGCAGCTGAGTATTTCTGGTTTCGCAGTATTACTAACTACAACTAAACTTAATTACTTAAATTCTATCCAGTCTCCTCAAGAAAACAGAGCATGAGGAAACGGAGCAAGGTTAGACTATCAGACGATAAACTAGTATAGATTCTCAACTTGAAGGCAAGGTGGCACATCTATCAGCTCAATCTAAACAAGTTTATTGGAAACAACATCACACGATAAACTGAACACGGATTCTCTACTTGAAGGCAAGGTGGCGCGACTATCAGCTCAATCCGAATAAGTTTATTATTCACAACAATACACAATAAACAAGTGCAGATTCTCTACTTGAAGGCAAGGTAGGCACAACTATCATCTCAAACTGAACAAGTTTATTAAACACAAAACAGATTTATCTAAACTATGGAAAGAATTCGCTATTACAATTGCATGAAACCCTATGTGCCATAACAATTCATTATAATAGCAAAGACGCATGAACAAATACCAAAAGAGCAATATTGAAGGCAAGGTAGGCGCAGCATATATTTCTCTCTCGTACAAAAATTATTTACAAATGAGCAAAAGCTCTTATTTATATACATCAAGGTGTAGATAACCCTAAAATCACCTTGAGTCAACTACAGTCTTGCAATGCATGCAAGATTTATTACTAAACCCTAATAAAGTAAACTATACAGTTAACTAGAAAACTACCATCTGTTAATCGATACATTTAACCTAAATGGACCATGTGCAAGCATGCACGTCCTTATTTAAAGCAAAGTTAACTGGACACTACCTTCAGTTAACTGGAAACCCTAACCCTAACTCCTATGATGATAATTCCAAGGACGAGATAAGCATGTGTGAAATCAGCGAGTGAACTCAAGACTAAAAGTCGAGTTAACTACTGCTCATGACTCAACCCTCGAAATTAACTGCAGGTTCCAACTGGCAGATCACTCCATGTCATCTCAGTCTAACACTTCGACCAAGAATTCATCAATCTCTCTGTCATCTGGCACTTTGATACTATCTAAAGCGATAATCTGTCTCTTCAGCTCCCTGTCGCCTTCTTTGACTATATGCATGCCTTCTCTAACATCTTCAGTCACCTTTCTGAAACTAGCTGAAATAACTATAACATTCTCCAGCTTAGCCGCCATAGGCTCTCCTTCAAGGCTATCATGAATCAGCTTTCCGAACTCAGCTTGTACTTTGTCCAATTCAATATACGTGCCATCTTCAAGAAGGTAATGACACGGAATCTGAACAACAAAACCACTGACAAGTGCAAGCACTCCAACTACATCATCTTTCAGTGAAAACAACTTGGTAGAGATCTTTTCACACATTTCCATTTTGAGAAGGTGTTGCTCTCTCCAAGTAAAAACTTTCTCTTGATCTTCATCAATCTCCAAGGCATCGTATGCAATAGACAACTGAGACACAAGAACATGATCCTTGGCTAAACCCTCGGCAACTGAAACCTCAAGCAACTGAATACCTTGACGAAGCCTATGTGCATCACTCCTCAACTGATACAAATCTGCAAGAAGACGTTGACCTGTAGCAACTAAGCCTTCAATCCAGTTATCCAAAAGTCTGCCATGACTGACTAACTGATCCAGCTTTCGTTGTTCTGCAGGTGTATTCTGAGGAAGAACAGGCGCTCTACTTCAATTTCCGTGAACAAGATCAGAGATGTACTGACGAAGTTGACTATTTTCAGCCTTAAGCAATGCCTTATCTTCTCCATCCTTCGTGATGCGTTCTTCAAGATTATTGGTGACAATCTTAAGAAGGCTCACGTCTGTCTCTCAAGTAGTCCTGCCAAGATTTGCCTTAGTAAATGTAAAGTCACCAACTTCGACTTCATCTAGGCTCTTACCCTCTGGAGGAATAGCAACCTCGATAACAATCTCTGATTCGGAAGTCTTTTCAATATGCACCTGTTACTTAATCTTCTTGTTCGACCTTCTCTGATAAGGTTCACCGAACTCAGATAATCAAGGTTATATGAAGGTTCACGCCTCTGTCTCCCCAAAGACCTTTCGAGCCAAAAAGACTGAACAATATCATCAATCCGAGGAGAGACTGTCCCTGATGTATCAACCTGTGGTGGTTTAGTTGTCTCCGATCCTACTTGAATTGGTACCTCAGGCTCTGAATCTATGTCAATAGGTTGTATGTGAGGCGAACTAGGAGGTTCAACGTGAGGTTCAGCCTGAATGACTGTCTCTACTGGAGTCTCAGGTACATTCTCAACTTGCTTTTGCTTCCTCTTACCAATAGCTCTCTTCCCCGTATTTCCACTGAGTTTAACTCCTTCAGGAGGTATCACAATAGCCTTGACCCAAGGTCTTGACCTAGAAGTAGAAGGCAATGAAGAAAAATCCTTTGGCGGCTCTTTCACAGGAACTGACTTTCACTTTCGTTTACTCTCCAAGAACAGCTTGCTAGTCTTGATAACCAATCTAGAAACCTCCTCGATAGAAGTATTCTCCTTAGCATACCAATCTGGTAAGCGAAGTGGCTGCCGAGCAATTTGATCTCTGACATATGAATTGAGAAGAACTTCTCCATCATCCTCTGATAGACCATCAACATCTTCTGATAGGTAATCAGAGAGTTGATCGATAGTGAGTCTACAATGATGACGACGACGAACCTCGAATTCATCTTCACAATTAGCCCAGAAATCTTCAAGTGTTGGATTATGTGCAATCCCTCGCTCTAACCTATCTGCATAATGACCCAAAGGATCATAGGAACGCCTCTCAGTATGAGTCTTAAGCTTGAACCTTTCTATTTCGGTTGACATAAGCCTGGCATCTGTTGCCACATTGCATGTGAAAATTCCCAATGTAAATGGAAAATTAGCTGCAGTCTTATGACGACTGCGAAGAAAGAAATGAACATGTTGCATCTGCCTGAGAAACTCCATGAAGATGATCTTGTCTGAAGGGTACCTCGATAACATCAAAGGCTCTCCAACATATCCATAAACCCAGATGTATGTGAAAGTAGGGAATTGGATAAACCAATCCGCCCAAGTCTCCATCGCTGATTTTGCCTCAGCAGAAATACGAATGTGCATCTCGTTGTCAAGATCTCTAACTGTCTTCATAGAAAAGTGATCATTCACTGCTCGGAAGTCTTGCTCAGACTTAGAGAACTCCAACTGAAGATAATACTCGTGAACATGTTGAATACCGAGAGTGCCATTAGTTTTTAGATGCTTGTAGCTGCCTTGGAATGCAACTAAGTAGACTAAGTATGATATCATATGAAACTCATGATACTTGAGAAAATTAGTAATCTGCTGATGTAAACAATCACTAATCAACATAGCCCAGTCAAAATGTTCAGTGCCATCCACAATTCTAGAAATAAGGTAAAACATCCATGAACGGAAAGTGCTAGCATCCTGTTGACCTGTAACTCGATTGAGCAAAGTTATCAAAACTGCAACCTCATCCTTGAATTCACCACGACCAACCTTTTTAGGCATGTTAGTCTTCTGAACTTTCAACCATTTCTGAGCCACCTTTCTCTACGAACGTTGTTGATCACCATCCCATATCTTCTCACAAGCCTCAATAACCACAGTAAAGTTATCTGAACGAGGAGGAATAGCAAAACATTTCTCTATGTCCTTTGGTTTGAGACTGCAAACAACCCTTCCATCAGTTGATCTGATTTGACGTGAAGATGAGTCATAATGCTTGATACAAGCAAGAACAAACTCAAGATCAAAAGTGGTAACAGGAATAGATGTCGCTGCCAGCAATCCGGAACGCTCAAGATTTCTCAACGCATTGCTGCTAACACCCTCCAGACTACTCAGATTAACCACCGGATAAACATGATTCAGGTCTGTATCTGAAGTTTTGACAAAATTATGCATAAGAGCCAATTTGGCCTTATAATCAATGAGATTGAACTGAATTTTGAAAATGAAAACTTTTGACTGTAAAGTCGAATGTAGTTGAACTTTTTTCTGAAAAACTGAAAATCTCTAGACAAGGTTAAAAATAGCTTATGACGAAAGAAATTTTCGAAATTTTTATGAAACATGGGTTTTGTGCAGAATCCAATTCTAAGACAACCCAGATAGCTTGATTCTCGAAAAGATGTGTTTTAGACCCACATGCAAAGAAATTCTCGGAAAAAAGCATAGAACTTCAGAATGAAGACTACGGGGCAATTTTCTCGAAAAAAAATCTAAGACATGGGTTTTGCTGCAAATACTGAAGTATGCGAACCCAGATGATCAAATTCTGAATATACGCTGAATTTCTTTGACATGCGAAGAAAGTACCTAAGATGAGAAATAGAAGAAATAAGACAAAAGATAGAAAGTTTTGTTTGCTCTGCTTCTGTAGAATTCGCTAATCTCTTCTTTGGAATTTTATGAAACCTGCATGCAAATTGAAAACAAAGTCTTGAATCTTCTTCCTTTGATCAATCTGAATCCGTTGCTATGAAGAACGCTGAATTCTGACACCTGTAGCACCTTTAACTTGCTGCTCGCTCAAGAAGAATGAATATTTCAAAGCTTGTGATGAAGAAATAATGGACGCCAATGCTTGAATAAATAGATTTTCATCTTTGAAATTCGCACAAAGCATAAAACCTTGAAAAATGGCGCTTGGCTTATGATTGGACCTCATTTTAGTTAACTGAAACTAAAATAAGCTAAATAAAGCATCATGCTTTAGGGTTTCCCTTTCAATCTTCAGTTGCAAATTTATTTAAAGCACCATGCGATTTTGACTTCAGTTGACAAATCTTTGTTGAATTCGCCATCCTTCAAAATCCACTAAATTCACAATTTAAGAATTAAAGCATCCCTTTTAAGACTTCAGTTGACATTCACAAAGAAGTGAACCACCAACTTCAACCTCATGCTTTAAATCTTTAAAAATTCTAAATATGGCGTCCCTTTTGGAAACTTTAGTTGACATTCACAAAGTCAAAATTCATGCTTTAATTGAAATATGGCGTCCCTTTTCAGAACTCCAGTTGACAAAAAGAAGTGAAGCGCCAACTTCACTATTCTTCACAATTTCTTCCAATTGCGCCATGCATGCAAACTAAAGTTGATTTACAAGCATAAACTTCAGTTAACTCAACATGCAAACAAGTTAACTCGACATGCAAAGTTGTTAACTCGACATGCGAACTAAAAGATCACTCAACATGCCAATATATGAACTAGAGATGACAACCCAGAAATCATTCAGTCTAACTGAAGTCAGAACTCAAGTTAGGGCGCACTAGTCAACTTCCTTTGAAAATTCAACTTTGACCTCTTAGGCGAATTCCAGACTTAGCCAATTTTGATGAAAATTTGGATTTAAACCTCTGTCGGGACCTCTGCTCATCCTCTGACACTGGCTGACTGACTCCACCGATTGGCTGGCTGACAGGTGCATTGCAGAGCTGGACAAAAACTAATCAAAAGATACCTTGAGACTGCAGACCATAAAACTAACATCTGAAGGCTCAAAAATCCAAGCACCCTTTTCAAAAGTTGCGCTTTTCCTCAGACTTAGTCAAATTTTGACATCTCGATGTCGTATGAAGGGAAAAACAAATCCTTCATAACTTCTAATTAACCAACTTTCAGGACCGGATCACAGGTTCGCTGCGGAGCTGACCTCATTCTGCACGACAGCTGCAAAGGCACATTTCTCCAAAAAACATCATCTGAGGGGTGAAAAACAAGGGCGCCTTTTTGAAAAGTTGCTCTTTTCTCCCCAGACTTGGCCATTTCTGGAATTGACCAAAATAACATTAAAACCCTGACTGCAAGCTACTGAGTCATCTTTTGATCTGACGGAGACAGGCAACGGAAAGCTGAACGTAACACTTACAAATTGAATATCTGAGATCATCAAACATAAGGCATTAAAGACTTGGAAAGTTCAAGCGCCTTTCTAAAAAAGTGCTCTTTTGCTCATTCCTTGATATTCTGACTAAGATTTGACCCTATGTTCAACCTCTGGCTCAAGTGCTTCTACAACTTAGATTCACCCACTGACGGATGCGTCACAAAGCTTGAACAAATGTGAGATAAACATCTTGGGTGGCATTTAGCCAAAATCTTTCATTTGACACCTCAAAAAGATGGGCGCCTCTCTCAAAAACTGCTCTTTTCTCCAGTGTTAGCCAATTCTCGATTTCCTCTCGTTTTCCGCTATATCTTTCGTAACTTGCACGAAACAGGTCCGTTTGACAAGCCTAATAGCCCATTGCCAAGCCGACGTGATACTGGACAAATGTCTGCTGGAGGTGACAAACCTTAAAAACAGGATTTGAGCCCCTAAAAGATAGGGCACCCTTTTGAAAGTGTGCTCCCTTCTCCAGAGAAAATTTTGATGATTTTCCTTCAGATTTTCACTTTTCTTGGATTTCTTCAGTAACCAACTGACATGACACTGACACCAACTCCATATTTAAAAAGCCCAAAAATGACCTTCTGACATCACTCTAACAAGGTTAAGACTCAATTAAGCAAAATGCCTTAGTGAAGCAAAATGCCTTAGTGAAGCAAAAAATTTGGTTTTGGGTACAACATAATTGATATTCATTATTGTGTATTTACAAAAGGAGAGGAATACTCCTTATAAAGAAAATTACAAGACGATGTTTCTAAAAAGAAACTATCGTTAACTAAAACTAATAACTGAAAGAAGCTAAAAAAAATGAAAGCATAAACAAAAGTCACTAAAAGCTAACTAAGTTAACTAAAAGTAAACTAACAACTAACTAAAACTAAGATGACTATTAATATTACAATTAATACTTTAATACCCTCTCTTAATGGTCATCCTACAAACAAAAACTAAGTCTACCCATATTTTGATGGTGTGTCGGTCATCAAATGCATAATATGCAAACTCCTTCTACTCAATATACTCCACCACTTAAACACTTTGCTGAGAGTCTTCCTGGTTGGACTTCTTCTCAGCCAACTACTTTTTGCAATACTTCTGTATATGACCAATCTTCCCATAGTAATGGCAAGTAATAGACTTCTTAGAGCCCTCCTTTGGATTGCCTCGTCCTTTCTGCTGAGTGGAGTTTCCTTTGTCAATGTCCTTGGCAGTAAATGCTTGTTAAACACTAGGAGACTCACTGTTACTCCCAAACTACTTCCTCCACCTATCTTGGTGCAAAAGCTTGTTGCACAGGCCATCAAACTTCAAGTCAACATTGGTGGATGTAATGTTGAGCGTTTCGATCAAGTGCTCGTAGGAACATGGAAAACTTTCCAAAGTGCTCACCACCATACCCTCCTCTTCCATCCTACGACCAATGGCCTCCAGTTCATCGTGAATATCTTTGATTTTCATCAAGTGCTCCTGCAAAGACACTTGGTCATCCATCATAATGGAAAACAACATATTCTTCATAAAGAAACCACTGCCCTTGTAAAGGGTCTCATGAAGATCTTTCAAATGCTTCCAAATCTCCGCAACAGATTTACCAGATAGTATTTCTGGTAACATCTCATCGGTGACAAATAATTTTACAAGCATAACTGCCTCCCTATTATCTCCATCATACTTGTCTTGATCCTTTCTCACAGCTGTGGGACGAACTTTTGTACCTAGAACAAGCACATCTAGACACCAATATTCAAAGATGGTAAGCATCCTTTGCTTCCACATGTAATTCTTTCCATTGAATCTCTACATATTTTCCAACATTGGACAAAGATGTCATCCCTCCCATTTTCCAAAGCATGAAAAACGAGGTAATTCTATGATCAACTGGCACAAACTCTAGACAATCAGCTGGCACTAACGATTTTTCAAAAATCATCTAAAAACGAGGCTTAGAAACTATAAGATTTTTTAGAAAAACCTTTGAAAACTATGAAAATGTAAGATTTTTTCAAAAAAAATCCTCAAAAAACTTTTGAAGATCAGCAAAAATTTTATAGAAAAGTTTTCAAAAACTCTTGTAAATTTTTTCAGAAAAAAATTTGAAAAACTCTTTGCAAGAATTTTTATGTTTCTCGGAAAAATTCTATCAAAAACCTAGTACAATTTTTTACAAAAAAAAGTAGTAAAAAATCCTTTGTTGATGATTAGCAGGTAACCCATTACTAAAACCCTAGGTCGTACAACAGAGTTGCAGCCAGAACAGAAAACCCACGAACCAGAAATCTTTAGCCACAAAAAACCATCCCAATCTATTACAAAACACTAGCGCCCAGAAAGGAGCCCCACAGTTTTTTAAGAAAATCGCTCCACATAAACTTCAAAAATGTGCAGGAAATTCATCACGTGCAGGAGTAACCAAGAAAATGACACAAGAAAAATAGTCGTGAAAATGGAGTCGCTCATATAGAAGACACCTGAAAAATGACAAAAAATGCAGAGAAACGGGTCGCACAAATAAAACCCCCAATCATGCACACAAGAAAATACAGAGGTCGTGGCATAGACAGGAGCTTGATCATAGAAAATCGGGTGCGGTTTGAAGTCCTTTTTTTCGACAACCCACGAAAAATCTAGCCCACGAAACATAGAAACATGCACAAAAACTCAAACGCGTTGTAATGTCCCCATTTTGGCCATACACTCTTCTTTTGAATTTAGCCTATTTCCGGAAATCCGTAGGCTAAGCTGAAGTAGAAAATTAGGGTTTCCTCTTTCCAATACTGCTCAGTGGGCGTTCAGAGGTTGTTGTGCAGACTTACTATTTATAGCAGTTTGCTATTTTTAGCAAGTCTATCTTTTGGCAGTATCTATCTAGCAGCAATTCAATCATTTGCAGTTCAGTGTTCAATTTGGCTTTTTGATGGTTTTGAAGTTAACTTACTATTTTTGGCATTTACTATTTTTAGTAAGTTCATTTTTCGCAGAAGCATCATCATCAACTTGGTTTAGTTTGGCAATTGTCAGTTTGCTATTTTTAGCAATTCATCAATTGCAGCTTGGGCATTGTATTTGGTTATCTCCTTGGACTGAGTTTCAGACTTAGTCAATTTTCATGTCTTGAAGTTGTACCCCACGCCTAGGCTTGATGACTTCAAGTTGTTTTAAAGAAGGGGACATAAAGGGGTCAAGTGAGCATTTAATTATTTAATAAATGCTTTATTGTTGCAATATGAAATGGATGCCTAAAAGGGAAGTTGAATGATATTTTATTATTTCAAAAAGTAAAAGGCAAAAGGTGGCGTCCCTTTTGGAAGTTGAAGTGATTCAACTTCTTGGAATTTGAAGAGTTCTTGTTGCTTCATTTGCCAACTAAAGCTTATATATTGCTGCTGTTTGAAGAGCTGATTATCCAATATTTTTATGTTAATGATATGCTGTCGAAATGACAACTTGTTTAATACTTCGAGGGATGCTTACCTCCTAGTTCCAATCCAATTTCGTGTTTGAAATACAACACCTAGTTGGTCATTTGCTGCTTCTCAAATCAGACTAGCAGATTGAGCTCAATAGTTGAAGATTTTGATGAAATTTCCAGTTTTGAAGTTGCTGATACAGTCATAGCTGAAGGTGGTTTTTGCATACAGCTTTTGGTATGAATTTATTTTGGTTATGGGTATTTGATCATTGCATTTCTATGATAGTGGCGACCATATTTGGAGGTTTTCAGATTTTAATTCCAAGTTTCTGATTTTTCCAAGAGAAATCGCCCCTCTACAGGGCCGTACCATCTCATGAGTGCTTTGGGATTCGTGCAAGAATAATATCTTGAGTTTTGATGCAGTTTTGTAGTTTGAGTTTGGGCGCCATCCTCCTAGAAGGTCTTTGCAAAACATTCCAGCTTATTCGGAGGTATTTAGAAGGAGTTGTGATCATTTTTATGAGTTTGCTGTTTGCTGATAGACATTTCCAGATTGCAGATTTTTATATCAGACTTGTTAGTTTTTGATATAATGCTGGTTTGAGCTTCAATTCTTCATCTTATATCATTGTAAATGTTAGAGGAAGTGATACTCTAACTGTTTAATGTTTTTGGAAGATTATCTATTCTATTTGCAGCTGTTCTTATTCTTTGTAAAGCTAGTTAGTAGTACTAACAGCTCTTCCTTTACTTGCTGCAATTTTATATCTGTTTTATACTCCCACAATTGAGTGGTTGAGTTTTAGAATAAACATATATCTTGTTTGTAATTTCCCCCCACATTATAAGTGGTTGTGTGGACAGTATTCCCCCCACGTTAATAAGTGGAAGAGTGGATTTAATGGCTGGCTTGCCGCCTTAATAATGTAATAATCTCACCCACTAAATAAGTGGAGTATTCCCACTGCTTGTGGATGCCTGCATCAGCAGATGAATTGTAATTTCAGTTCAGTTTATTCCTAATGATCCTCTGACCATATGCTATCACCTCGCCCACATTGGGATCTTGGTGAACATTCTTGGTTAGAGTTACTTTACATGCTGATTTGCATTTGGAGCTAACGCTAATCAGTGTTTGGTTGCTGATTTGTGTGTCTAATTTTGGGAAAAAAAATTAAGGGGAATATTTCAGTGGTATCAGAGCCAAGATCTTGCCATCCTGTGAATAAGACAGAGTCAGTTGACAGATGAGTGATAGAGAAATCAGATTCTTCACCTAAGTTCAGTTTAGCTTTCAGAAGTTCTTAAGATGTTGCATTTTCTGAGGTCCAGGAATCGTGAGAAGTCAGATTTGATTGTGGCTTCGGAAGAATGCCAGTTCAAGAGGCAATGTGAACATGAGGCTGCCATACTCCGTAAACAATATCAGAGCATGACAGATGAGTTTAAGAACGATGTTTCATTTGACACGTTTTTGAATTGTGCGGTGATTCATGACCCTGGAAAGTTGGCTATGGTCAACTACATCAAAAAAATGATTAAAGAGGAAGTAGAACTTGCCATGGTTGAAGAATCAAGGAAGGAAGAAGCAAAAGGATCTGTTTGTGGTTTGCAGCCCACAAGTAAGCAAATTGAAGAGAAAAATCAGTCAATTAGTGTTGAAGAAGACACAAGCAAGGTGCACATTTTGGTTCAAAATGAAAGTGGGCTTGATGAAGATACCTTGGCAAATGAGGAGATTAAGTTAGAGTCCCAAAATACATCCCTAGACTTGCATGGGATGGGAAATAATGAAGATTATTATGGTAAGAAGATCATTACAGCAGTCTTGAGTCCTAATAAGGATTCAAGCAATGAAGATCTCGAGACAAATGGCTTCTCAAAAGATGCTGGTGGAACAGTTGTGTGGGATAAGTACGTTGAAGAAGAGCAAGATGAAGCAAATACTAATGGTGTCTTTGAACCAGCTTATGACCATTACGAAAGTGAGGTTGTTGATGGTGATTCCGATGTGTTTTTATCTCCTTTTGTTGAAGATTTAGTGAAGGATAATTCTCTACTTTATGCTGAGCCAATTCCATATGAAGAATTATTGACAAGTGTCCAAGAAGACTTCTTTGGTATGTATGTGGGCACTAATGATAAAATCAGCAACACATCTACTCAAGATAATTTCATTGAAGAAAAGAATGACAAAATATTCAAAGCAACCAGCTTTGATGATTCTTTAATCCGATATAATGCTAGTGACTTGAGTGGTAGTGGGTTTGATTATCAAACTACATCTGTGGAGAAAGTTATAGATGAAGATTTCAGTTCAAGTGGGTTGAGGAGTGACTCATTCAAAGAGTCAACAGTTCAAGAGGAGCATGATGATCTCTTTCCTATTGATCATTGCAATCAAACCTTTCACATTTGGGATCCGGGCGCGATGTCACCAAGGTATGATAAAGAACCGGAGTGGGATAAATTCCCCTTTGATCCTGATGAAGTTCAAAAATCAGTTTGCAATGCAAGTAATGAAGTGATCTTTGGAGGAGAAGTTGCAGCAATGGCTAATGAGAATGTGATTTCTTATGTTGAAGAGAATAATGTTTTAAAATCAACAAATGGTTTGGATGCCTTTCAGAATTACGCACAAGAAGAGTATGAGAACTTGAAAGGTCAAGATAGAGGTACTAATTTGTTTGAAGAAGTTGTTGACAGGCCTTCAATTCAGGAGTTATGCAGTGATAAGATTAGAAAGGAGGCTGATTTTGAGAATCAAATCAAAGAAAATAAATCAGAAAAGTTGATGTTTGATGAGCAAAGCTTCTTTGCTGATTATGATCATGGGCCTAAAGAGCTGCAAGTTTTGAAGGATAACTTAATGGTTTCAGAAGAGAAAATTGTTAAAGCATTATCAAGATTTGATAGCACACACAATTTTGTTGAAGAACTCTACTGGAAGTTTCAGTTTGAAGAGAGACAGAATGGAGTTAAAGGAGTCACTCTTTCCAAGTTGCAAACTATCAAAGAAGCATTGGAATCATTAAAGATAGATTATTTGCATTTGCTCTCAGATAGAGATAATGCCATTAAGTTTGCAGAAGAGACCTATGATGCCTACCAAGAGAAGGAGAAAGAGGTTGATCGTCTTTACCTTGATCTTACCTTAGCTCATCACTCTTTTTGCAAAACAGAAAATCAATCATCTATGGCAGCCACACTTATGGAACAAGAAGCTAATACAAGGCTAATGGAGATCAAGCAAATAGTTGAAGGAATAAATGAACTCCATAATGTTGAAACAATGCAAAATGCCAAAGAGATTCAATATGTTGATAGTGATTGTAAGGTAAATCAAGAGTGTGAACTCTTGAGTTGGGAAGAGAATTTGCCTCAAGAAGGGATAGCTTGCAGCCATGAGCTAGATGTGATGACTGGTAATGTGTGTGATATTCATCACGCTACATTCTATGGATCAGCAACTAATGATGGGCATCTTCAAGTTGAAGAAGATGTGCATGAATTTTATGAAGACACCAACGAAAGGGATGAAGGAAATATTGTTTCTATGATTGTGTACAACAATCCACCATCTTCACATGATTTGTTAAATTATGAGTTGATTGACAATTTCTATGTGGATGGCATTGGTAAGAAGTTTTATGTTTTTGACATGCATAATTTTATAGTCAAGCATAAGATAATGTTGGTGGATCCATTCTATATGTCAAGCAACACTCTCTTGGGATGGATAGTAAATGAGCATTTAATGGTGTTCAAACTTGAACTGGCTGGTTTTCACTCAGCATTAACCAATGGAAGAGTACCACCTATCTTAAAATGGTTGATGAGGTCAGGTCTTGGAGAGATGCATCAAATTGTGGGAGAACTTTCAGACTTGCCCCTTTGGTTTCTAGATTGTGCATTGTTGATGAGTGATTATTCTAAAATGCTGGTCATGAAAGGTTCAAACTTTGCATTGATGGTTGCAGCTGATTACATGGGTTTGTGTGCTCGAGACTTTCACTATGGCTCTTGGAGATATGTTGGGAATTCTTCCCAATGTGTTGGAGATTATTTGCAGTTGGGAATTCATGCTTGGAATTCTCAACATGGCTTGATGGAGATTGTTGCAAGTAGAAAAAAGGATCTTTGGAGAGATAAGGATTCAATTCTCAGAATCTTTGATGCTGCCCCCATCTTTACCAATCATTTGATGATTCCTTTGGTTCATCTATTGGTGGATTGGAGTGATACTTCGAACAAAAGATGGCTTAATGATGGGTTGGAGTCTCTTGAGGGGATGTTTCCAGCCTTGGGCAGGAACAGTTGTGATATTATGGACGCTGATTTCCAGTGTCAGAATAGTTGTTCTACTCTTTGTATGCTGATTTTCCTAAAATCAGACTTTAATTGGTTTACTTCAGATGTCATGGGCAGCTGGTATACTTATTTTTTCTCTTCACAATCTCTTATCAATGATGGTTTTTGGTCCCAAAGGTGGGAAATGATGTTTCATAGTGATTTGGATCAGTTTTGGATGGTGTTCAAATTATTTTTCAATGATCATCTTTGTTCAATCTCTAGCACTAGTGCTAGGGGCAGCGAACCTTTGCTTGATTTGGTTCAATTTTTTGAGACTATGGGGGAGAGATTGGTGGAAATTTTTAGAAATTTTCTTGAATATGTCAGCATTATTCAAAGGGGGTATTATACATCCTTGTGGAGTTTTGAGGATGCAGCTGCTATGACTTTGCAAAGAGTTGTTTTTTCCTTTGCAATTAGCTATGATGGAGACACACTTGCTGTTGTGACTCGGTTTGTTACTTTGAGGAGTTATGTTGATGAGAATATTTTTGAGTTGCTTAAATTATTCTTCATTGTTCTCAGAATGGTGATTGACATTGACATTACCGATGGTAATTCCTCAGAGTTTATTGAGCATGAGACGCTGCTAGATTTTGATTCAATTCCTTCCATGTTGTTCGACTTGAATTTCAGGCATGTTATCACTTTGAGGTTGCAGGGATGGTTAGTGCAGTTATGGTGCAATGATTTCATTTGTATGATCAGAGTAGAGCAGCATCAGCATGGTGGGGTTTTTCAGAGATGGACATGGGACCCCGGGATCCTATATGTTTGGTGGGATCAGTTTGGAGTGTTGTGGCATTGCTTGAGGACAAGCAATTTTGGGAAGGGCGGACTGTAATGTCCCCATTTTGGCCATACACTCTTCTTTTGGATTTAGCCTATTTCCGAAAATCCGTAGGCTAAGCTGAAGTAGAAAATTAGGGTTTCCTCTTTCAGATACTGCTCAGTGGGCGTTCAGAGGTTGTTGTGCAGACTTACTATTTATAGCAGTTTGCTATTTTTAGCAAGTCTATCTTTTGGCAGTATCTATCTAGCAGCAATTCAATCCTTTGCAGTTCAGTGTTCAGTTTGGCTTTCTGATGGTTTTGAGGTTAACTTACTATTTTTGGCATTTACTATTTTTAGTAAGTTCATTTTTGCAGAAGCATCATCATCAACTTGGTTTAGTTTGGCAATTGTCAGTTTGCTATTTTTAGCAATTCATCAGTTGCAGCTTGGGCATTGTATTTGGTTATCTCCTTGGACTGAGTTTCAGACTTAGTCAATTTTCATGTCTTGAAGTTGTACCCCACGCCTAGGCTTGATGACTTCAAGTTGTTTTAAAGAAGGGGACATAAAGGGGTCAAGTGAGCATTTAATTATTTAATAAATGCTTTATTGTTGCAATATGAAATGGATGCCTAAAAGGGAAGTTGAATGATATTTTATTATTTCAAAAAGTAAAAGGCAAAAAGGTGGCGTCCCTTTTGGAAGTTGAAGTGATTCAACTTCTTGGAATTTGAAGAGTTCTTGTTGCTTCATTTGCCAACTAAAGCTTATATATTGCTGCTGTTTGAAGAGCTGATTATCCAATATTTTTATGTTAATGATATGCTGTCGAAATGACAACTTGTTTAATACTTCGAGGGATGCTTACCTCCTAGTTCCAATCCAATTTCGTGTTTGAAATACAACACCTAGTTGGTCATTTGCTGCTTCTCAAATCAGACTAGCAGATTGAGCTCAATAGTTGAAGATTTTGATGAAATTTTCAGTTTTGAAGTTGCTGATACAGTCATAGCTGAAGGTGGTTTTTGCATACAGCTTTTGGTATGAATTTATTTTGGTTATGGGTATTTGATCATTGCATTTCTATGATAGTGGCGACCATATTTGGAGGTTTTCAGATTTTAATTCCAAGTTTCTGATTTTTCCAAGAGAAATCGCCCTCTACAGGGCCGTACCATCTCATGAGTGCTTTGGGATTCGTGCAAGAATAATATCTTGAGTTTTGATGCAGTTTTGTAGTTTGAGTTTGGGCGCCATCCTCCTAGAAGGTCTTTGCAAAACATTCCAGCTTATTCGGAGGTATTTAGAAGGAGTTGTGATCATTTTTATGAGTTTGCTGTTTGCTGATAGACATTTCCAGATTGCAGATTTTTATATCAGACTTGTTAGTTTTTGATATAATGCTGGTTTGAGCTTCAATTCTTCATCTTATATCATTGTAAATGTTAGAGGAAGTGATACTCTAACTGTTTAATGTTCTTGGAAGATTATCTATTCTATTTGCAGCTGTTCTTATTCTTTGTAAAGCTAGTTAGTAGTACTAACAGCTCTTCCTTTACTTGCTGCAATTTTATATCTGTTTTATACTCCCACAATTGAGTGGTTGAGTTTTAGAATAAACATATATCTTGTTTGTAATTTCCCCCCACGTTATAAGTGGTTGTGTGGACAGTATTCCCCCCACGTTAATAAGTGGAAGAGTGGATTTAATGGCTGGCTTGCCGCCTTAATAATGTAATAATCTCACCCACTAAATAAGTGGAGTATTCCCACTGCTTGTGGATGCCTGCATCAGCAGATGAATTGTAATTTCAGTTCAGTTTATTCCTAATGATCCTCTGACCATATGCTATCACCTCGCCCACATTGGGATCTTGGTGAACATTCTTGGTTAGAGTTACTTTACATGCTGATTTGCATTTGGAGCTAACGCTAATCAGTGTTTGGTTGTTGATTTGTTTGTCTAATTTTGGGGAAAAAAATTAAGGGGAATATTTCAAGCGTGGGCAGAAAACGAAATGCCCAAGTCACGACCTTTAGCAAGAAAGAAAACACTCAAATCTAAGAAAAGAACAATCGTGATTTTCAATAGAACAAGTCCTCACGATTTCCAGACAAAATCACCATAAATTCCTTCTAGAAATCCGTCGAAACCATTCATAGCACAAGCGCACGAATCAGCAAAAATCAACTCAAAAAGAGACAAAAAAATCCATTGAAAAAACTACAAAATCCTTCACAAATTTTCAGCAGAAAACTCCTTCAAAAAATCAGCTAAAAAAAAGTCGTCGATTTTTTATCTTAAAAAAACAGCTAAAAACTTTTAAAAACTTCCAAAAAATTTTAACTTTTTGGGTAAACCATTAACATTTGATTTTTTATTTTTATTTTAAATCAAGCAAAAAAAACATCTAAGAAAATTTGAAAAAATTCCTTAGGGAAACCTGAATTTTTATTAGTAAAAATTCGTCAAAAAAGTTTGAGCCTAAGCTCCAATACCATGAAATGATAATTGATATTCATTATTGTGTATTTACAAAAGGAGAGGAATACTCCTTATAAAGAAAATTACAAGAAGATGTTTCTAAAAGAAAACCATCATTAATTGAAGCAAACTAAAGCTAATAACTGAAAGATGCTAAAACAAACTGAAGCATAAACAAAAGTTACTAAAAGCTAACTAAATTAACTAGAAGTAAACTAATGACTAACTAAAACTAACATTAACACTTTAATACATTGTTTCCATAAACCATTCTTGAAAATTTATGTAAGAGACCAAGTGTCTCTCAGCCCAAACCCTTAATTGGAAATGATGATTTTTGTTTGGTTTGTATTTTTTTGCGTTTTTGATGATTTTTGCAATAAACAAGAAAACTGCAATTTTGCTCTAAAATACCTTAAAAATTCATAATAAATAAATAGACAACAAATAGGCATCAATATTGCTCAGAAGATGAAGGCGCATATGTTTATAGATTTTCCAGAGCACATACAATGTATAAAATCAAACATATGAAGAGAAAACTATTTTTTATTCAAAGGAACCTGATTACTTGCAGCCACCAGAAGATAGATGAAAATGTACGGCTGAAGAAGAAAGACAATCTTCAGGTTCTGAAATCAACGCTGGAGCCCCAAATACCCTAGGCGAACAAGATCCAACTGAGAGAAGCTGAAGACTGAAGGCATATTCCTCTGTGATGAAATGTACGGCTCTGCTGGTACAGAAAAGTACGGCTTACCAGCAGTAATTAATATAGTACGGCTTCAATAAGAAAACCGCAGATCTCTGTGCAAGAATCTCAAACAAGTCACCACTAATAACTGAAGAGTAATCTCTGCAAATCCTTCCTGAATCAAATCAATAAGCTCAACTGCAACCTCTGTACGAAGACACCAAGTTTGACAATCTTTAACTGGTATCTCACAGTCTCAGTATGCCAGATCTTGAAGAGGGAACGTTCTCCAAAATCAACTGTCTGCTGAAACCCTAGGTTTTGCAAACTTCAATGCTCAGAGCAAAATAAGACAAATTGAATAATCATAACATAAGAGTTCGATTTGTCTTGGCAGTGAATATATAACCCCTCTTGAGAAATTCGACCAAACCCTCCTTTTAATAATCATTTAAATAAATGATTAAATTCGCCTTATATGGACTTAGGAAAAATATTAAATAATCAGCGCCCATCATTAATGAATAAATAATTATTCATTATGTTAAATATTCCACCTTATTATAAGGTATTAAAAATACTTTATAATACGCCATTATCATTAATATTTAAATATATTAATAAAGTGACTTCATAATATAAAGTCAAAATATCAATAATTTAATAATCATTAAATGCTCTGTTATTTTTCCATCTGACCAACAAACTGATGCACTGGGTCGACTCTGAGCTAACCAGCTAAACCAGGTGCCCTGCCTACAATAGCAGCTTCCGCCTGCCTGACTTACTAAAAATAGTAAGTATCTAAAAAACCTCTCTGAACGACTCTGCGAAGGCCCAACCTGAATCAACTGAAAGAAAGATGCTCCTGAACACTAGGTAACTGCCTCAATTGATCCTCTACACATATCTGTCAGCCTACGAGGACCAGAATGATAGGCTAACCTCCAATCCAGCTATACTGACTAGGAAGGGGACATCACAATTTATGTGTCCAGATTTGTGTTACTTTCTCTTAGCGAGTAGGTATGATGCTTAAGAGCATCACATTGGTCAGAAGGTAGCTATACCCCCTTATTGGTTTTGAAGCTTGGAAGCCACAGAAACATGGAAGATCCTAATTACTTCATTTTGGGACAAATATATATCATGTTGTAATGAATGTTTCTTCATTTACTTATGCAAACTTGTATCAAACAAAAGTTTATTGAATCCCATAGGTGGAAATGGATATTGCGATCCTATTTATTTACTTTCAATGCATGAAAATTATATATAAGGACATTTTATGAATGTTTATAAAGAAGAGGGTTTGAAACTGTGTTTTTGAAAAATATGTTTTTAATTTTTTAGAATTGGATCTTGTCGTTGAGAAAAATTGCTATCAAATAGACTACAGTGCAGGTCCATATCCATTCTTAGTCAAAAGATATGTTAAGTTTCAATTTTTAATGGTTTTTTTTCTTAAATTGCATCCTTCGTTGTTGGATATGCATTTGTACATCATTTTGCACTTTAAGAGTTACTTTGATAGCACATGGTGATCATAATGTTAATATTTATATGGATGGATTGTGGATTAAGTAAAAAACCTGTGCTGAAAGTTTCGTCACCAACTGCCATATATTTTGTGAGTTATTAGACTTCCACAGTAGTGTCTGCATTTTTGAGGTAGTGTCCAGCTGTCACAGTAGCATCCGTGCCTGTGTAAAACCAGAACCCTTTTGGTGTCTGACAGGGAATTTCACTCTTCTGTTTTCTGTTCTTGTTTTGTGAAATTCCCTATTTTGTTAGAGTTATGAGCCTTTCTTTCCACAAATTTGCAATGCAATTCCTACAAGTGGAAAATTCTGTTAGGATTTCCTTTTTCGCATGGTTCGGAAGGGTATGATATGGTCTAGGGCTGTGTGTCTGAATAATCTGATAATATCTTATACTGATTTGAAAACAATTTGTATAAATTGGTCACTCTTACCTCATGACCTGTAGAATGCTTAATAAATAACTATTACTTTGGTTAATCAATGAATGAATAGTAGATTAGACATTTATGATCATAGGAATGTGGTGAACATTCTCTAATCTTCTCTAATGTTACAAGTTTACATCATTAAGGAAAAATGACGATTAAGGGTATATCCACTATTTGTCATAGTTCGTTATGCTTTAGAAACAGGAATGATTATCTTTAAAGAATCTAATTCATCTATTTAATGCCTAAGAGAAATGATTTTGTTATGCTTTCTCATTTAGTAGCTTGCTTATGTGTAGTTTGACCCACATTGAGATGTGTGCCACCCTTCATAGATCAAGATGTTGTCATCTATCTATTTGTGCACTTTCTATACATATCTTCCTAGTGTATAGGATGTGTGTGTATAGTGTTGTCATGTGTGATGGCAACATTAGGCATGTTTTGCTTTATTGCTATTGTCCAATTGTTTCACACAAAAAAAATTGTAGGCCTTGTTCTACATATTTTGGCCTTAATAAAATTTAGACATTACAAAATTTGCATGTGGCAATTTGTTCGCAGCAATAAAATATGAGCACGAAATGTTTGACGTGTACTAGGAATGTTTACCTATAGCATGTTTAATAAAAAAAACAGAATCTGAAATTATTCAATGGATTTTGCTTTGGGTAAACTGAGGGAACCTGGGACATGGCTGCAAGGATGGGAAGTCATTGATTTGACACCCCTATCCTTGTCTACATGAAGAATGTAACTCACCATCTGGATAAGCATGGAAATTAAATGATGAAATCAAATCTTGGGCATGTTGTGGACCATTCGTCTCAATCACTTTACAATTCAAGCCTGCCCACTGCATAAAGATGATCAATCAGTGATAAATAACCATGGAGCATAGAATTAGAAACATGCTAAATGGATATATTATAGTTCACACAAGAGCATTAAAAGTCTGTATCCAATTTATTATGATTCAATAAGCATAAATGTGAACAAATGAGAGCAATCTCTATCATTTTCTAACATCTTTACTTAGAATAAAACCTTCATCCAACATATTGATTAATCCGATAAATTCCTTTACCAACACACATAATGCTTATAAAAGAAGAAATGACCAAACAGAGAATCATTTGAAACACCTTGAATAGATTCTCAAAACTTTCCCAACACCCAAAACAAAGAGAAGACATGAAAAGATCTTTCCAATAATGTGGAGAAGACAGTCTCAACACACATATCAAGGTAGTAATCGCCCATCAAAGTTTTACGCAAAACTCGCCTAAGAGGAACATCAAAATCCATTGTGGAATTTCATCACAAAAACAAAAAGTCAATTTTGTAATGAACAGACCAAAAAATATCAACAAAAAGTCCATATCCAAGATCCTTGCACGACTACCCAGATGCTACCACAACTCTAGTAAAAATGCATCAAAAAACATGTTTTCTAAAAATGAAAATTTGCACAGGGATGTCTAGTTTTCCCAGCTTCTCAAATTGACACATAGCAATAATAAGTTCTCTAAGGTCAAAATGCGCCACTAAAAGTCTAAAACAATACAAGGACATCGTAATACTTCTGTGTTTTCCAAAACACCAATTAACTCAAGAATCAATTAAAACCTGCAACTAAAATTTTAAAACAATAGGGGAGTCCTATAGACCTGTACTATCACACATTGAATCACAAATTCAATAGCCATCAACGTCAAGCCCTCAAATGTGCAAAATGACAATTTTCAAATTTGAACAATATTTGCCCTCTTTCAAACAAAGTCCACAGCACATAAAAGAAACCAATTCCAATCCAAATTCCATCAAATGAGTATTACGATGGTGATTGCTAACTCATAGCATCAAATCTCAATACATAATTTAAATCCATAAGAACAATAATTACAACTTTATGATATGTTCAAATGATAAATTACTATGTTCCATGGTGTTTTGGGGATGGGGACAGGGGGACGGCAGGGGATGTGTTTCCAGGACGTTTCCTAGGGGGCCATTTTTAGGGGACGGTAGGGTATGGCGACATACTATATATATATGCTTTTTTCAAAATTTATTAATAAATTATAGAGAGAGAGAGAGAGAGAGAGAGATGTCAATAAATTAATAATTGATAACAACAATATCAATATGGAAATAAATTGTGAGAGCAGTAGTATAACAGCATAATAAATGTCATTAAACTTATTATTGTAGCCAATGATCTGGGTATGTTTGTATTTCATAGGGAATCAATATAAAATAGATTTTGAAGGAAATGTCTGCTGCTGAAATCAAATCAGACTTATATCAGACCTGTAATGCAATGTATTCAGACTTGATATAGTGCCAATAAAATCAGATTTGAGGTTGAATGTTTCATATTTGTTGATGTTATGATAGTAGTTATCATTTCTATGTTTTATGCAAATGATTTGGCATTAAAATTCAATCAAACACAAGTATAAACATTCAGATATCAGAACTCAGTCACTTTGCATGTCTAAGTGTTTGACAAAATGTCAAACAGCCCAAAAACTCAAAAATCACCTTCGAAAGGAGGACGAAATATTTAAAAAATCAAATTTTTAGATGTTTTTTTTAACCTAGGAAGCTCCCTGTCCGTGGCTGTCCCTGGTACGACGAGGGACATTTCCAACATCCCCCATCTGTACTGGGGACAGGAAAACATCCTAAAAGGGCAGGGGACGTTTCCTCCTGTTTCCTGCTAGTTGGGCTGTTTCGGGGACGGCTGGGGGACGTCCCCTTTGTGTCCCCCCATCCCAGGGACGACAAAGGACGGGGGCAGTGGGTTTTGGGGCAGGGGACATGTCCCCGTGTAACACAAATAAATTATGATAAATAGAGAAAGCTAATTTTAAGTTCTCCAAGCTCCCAAAGAAATTTTCATGAAGAAGGTCAATGGATGATGTAATCGCCCCCCTGCCATATTACTGTCATCAAACACAATAGATGTCTATACCACTGTAGGCAACTCCCAAGCTACACAGAAGAACCATGGATGCAACACCAACAAAGCCAATCTTGAGTACATACAAAAGTCTCACACAAGACTCAAGAATCCACACAAGGATCCATCACAAGCCTCACCAAAGGATTCACATTTTATTTTCTTTCACAAATCTCACATGTATTTCACAAGAAAATACAAACAAGCTACTCTTGGTTCCACATGGATTGCTTACAATCGCAAAAAGGAACCACACAATTTTTCTCACAAACTAATTTAGTTTCAAACTAAAACCTATCAGTTTCATTTATTGTGAGATATTTTCAGATTTATTTTTTTCCACTTTGACATATGAGGTCATTTTGTCAAACTGCCGCCATGCTTTTGTTGGGATGGTTCAAAAGTTTTCTCATTGGCAATATGCATAACACAATTTGTACATGTAATGAAAGAGATTTATACACCATTCAAGCAATATAGAGACTGAGATACTATATGCAGAAATTGGCAATTAACTAGAGATTGAAATGGCAGAATAATAAATGCATTTTCAGTCTGGACTCTGTTATTTTTGAGCTATTTCCATTACAACTCTGACCTGATAAGGAATTACACACAGGTCGCATTCTTCACATACCCATGACTTTGCTTGGACAGATATTCCAACCATCAGCTGGACACAATACCTTCAGTCTGGTCATGTCCCCTATGCTAGGCGGATAGGTCAGTTGCAGCACACACCAGGAATCGCGACTTGGTTCAGTGGCTCAAACCCACTGCTACAGCCAATAATAATGGACATCGTGCACCTTCAGTATGATATTGGCACCATAAATCTCTTATACGAATTTCTGGAAACCTTTCTGTGAAAACTGAATTGTATTTTCCCTGGAAACCCCAAACGCCCAGCTGTATATGCAAGCAATGCAATGCTGAACAACAATACTCCTTCAATACATGTCAACCAGCATATTGGAATCCTCGCGGCTCTTATTGCCTTGCCACCCAAGTGAGCTTAGTGTTCATTAACCGATGACTATCATACATTATAAGTATCAACTCCTTACCATACGGAAACCTCCAGGAAATGCCACGATTTACCCTTAAGAGGTGCAGCTGATTAATATGGAGTGATTCAAAGGAAGATACAGCACACAATATATAGGCAGCTGTTCCTTATTAAAATCTGATGACCCATTAATAGGTGCGGCTGAGATAGAAAGCTACGCTTGGAACTTAAAGATTATCCACAATTTGTCTTCCTTTTGAATACAAAGTAAATAAACTACCAATCGTGGCAACAAGATCTCATTTCAACCACATCACATACAAGAAAAGAGAGTAAATAAAATCAATAAATAAAGGGAAATGCCTTCCCTCACTTCAAAAGACTAATCAAGTGAATAAGAGCCAACCTCCAATTCTCCTAATCCTTTGAGCAAAGTCCACAAAGTACAAGATGAGCTCCAGCAAGCTTCAAACTAGAAAAAAGGAGGGCGGATCTGTTGTAACACCAAGGAAAGCTCCCCATAAGCTCCAAGAATCCATCCACACATAGCTGAGAATCATCATGCCCTTTCATGGGAAAAGTACCCACAACCCTCACACAAAAATCCATTAAGGAAATAACTTCTCAAGATTCTTCAAACCCTCAAACTCCATTAGAAGAATAAACAAATAACATAATAGGTTCCCTTTACATAATCAAGAAACCCTAACTCAAAAAGAAATAAGATTTAACCCAACCCCAACTCATGAGGTCAACTCAAAAATCAAATTAAACAAATAAAGACCAAAAGGATCTAAAAACAACCTCAAGATGCTTCAAGCATCTTTCACTTAAATAGAACCTCAATTTTAAATTTAATAACTCAAACCTCAAATAAAATCACTAGTATTGAGGAGCACAAGCTTTGCAAGGAAATGGACTTTCATTGCTTCTCTATTACTGGAAAAGGAATCATGCCGGATTCTCCTATGGTCTCCATATTTCTTTTACTGAGTAAAGTTCTTCTTCAACAACACCTGTTCTAAATTCCAAAGCTGAATTGCTCAACCTTCACCAAGAGGCTAGAATCTGTTTTCTAGGCAACATACACTCTATGGCGGTTTCATTGGAAAAATATAACAAGATTATTCTCATTCAAAAAGCACCCATGAGATGATCTTACTCTAAAGCATTCATTGCTTCATATTAAATGTTGTTGCTAGTTTTGGTGTTATATGTAGAATTCTGCTGCTGATTGTATATTTTGCTTTTCCCAGTGCTTTATGTTTGGCTGGGTGATGCTTTTGTCCTGTAGATGTTGCTAATTGTATATAATGCTTTGCATAAAGCCCTATGTTTGGCTGGGAAATGCTTATGTCCTGTGGTTGTAGTTGCTCTTGCAGTTGTTCATTGTAGCTTTTTTGCTTAATTCAATTAAATTAAACTCAAATCACTAAAGGGACTTGAATCCCAAAATTCATTCAAAGTGAATTAAATCAAAAGTCACAACTTTCCAACCTCCAATAAGTATGGAAATCATCCAAAATTCACATAGATGAAAAAACAACTATGCAGATAAGAGAAAGCACACTCACAAGAGCCACAAGGTCTCCTATTAGACCATGGAGACTAGGGAAACCAATCAATACATGAAAAGAGATCTTAAACTACCATTAGGTAAAGTGATACAATTAAATGATGTCCATGACATTCTTTTCACATACCTTCCATTGGCCATACACCTTTACATGTCCTCCACACTCAACACGCATATCAAATCTAATAACAAAGATCAAAGCTGAAGCACAATGAGGCCAATTTATCAACATGTTCTTACACATGGAATTCAAGGTATGTACAACATCTCAAAGCATGATAATCACTCATCTCATCTTTAATCTCATAATCTCATTTTAAAAATAACACAAAGCAATCCAAGGGGTTGAGCTTAATTGGTTAAAGCATAGTTGGCAGACTTGCCAAAAACTCGGTGAGTCACTAAGTACTCCCTGAGTCAAACAACTGGCAAGTATTTGTAATGTTTACTCGCCATAATTACTCACCAAGTTTTTGGTGAAAACTTGTTGAAATTTTGGTGAGTTTTCGCCAGAAACTCGGCAAGTCTGAGCCAAAATCTCATTCTGCACAACACAAAAGGCCGTTTTCGCCTAAACTCAGCGAGTCCAAGCCAAAAACTCATTGTGTGCAACATAAAAGACCATGGCATCAAAAAAGACCCCCAAAACATAAAAACTCACTTCTATTTTGCTTTGCAAGGCAAGAAAATCCTTCCCAACAGCAAACACATGATTTAGAGCACTTTTCCATCAAAGAGAGAAGATTGAAAGGGATATTGGTGAATTTCGAAGGCAAATTTGAAGTACCTGTAGGTTTTTTGTTTTTCATTTTTTTGTTTGTTTAAAACATTTTACTTCATTTTGGCTGCAAAATGTTGCATCTAGGTTAAAAATATTACATCATATGCTAAAAAGAAGCAGGATTTTTGCATTTAAATTCCAAAAAATAAAATTTATCACTTTTTTTTGTTAATTTTCTTTTACTATTTTCACTATTTTTTCATACCCAACATTTTTATTTTTTCATCTTTTTTCTTGAAAAAATATGTTTAGAATGTTTAGATTAGATTAAATTTTTACTGATTTAAACCAAATTTAGGCTGACTTTTAGTGATTTATGTATAACTGAGATTTTTTTTTTTGTATTAAAAATTTATATGTTGTGCTTTCACTTTGTATGTGTAGGTTAAATACACAATATAATGGAAAATAGAGAAACTTATGGTTCTAGTTCAACCTCAAGCTCTGCCCCATCTATGCCCGTACCACCGTCGATTATAGGCACTCATCCTATAGATCCTAGAGACCTTGCTTGGAAGTATGTCATGCAAGGACTGATGCCTAGATCAGTTATTTGTGTTCGATGTGAGAAGCTACATCATGGAAGCATAAATCGCCTCAAATACCATCTTGTAGGCATTACTCATCGTGATTCCAAGCCTTGTCCTGCGACCATGTAATGTCCCTTGCTAGATTTGACCTTAAACTTGCTGATTAGAACATTTGGAATTCCATCAAACACTTCCAAGCATTAACTGTACTTGCTGATATAATCTCTTTGATGGTTTTTGATGTTTTGAGAGTGCATATGCATTCATAAAATCTCTGACTAAGATGTGCAATTGACATGAAATGAGTATGCAAGCTACTATCATATATATGACTCACCAATGCAATTATATGACTGAAAATATGCATCTACAGCCAAGGGACATTGATGCAAACACTTGGCAAACAAACTAATGTGTAGCTACAGCAATGAGGAATTATATCAAACATTTTCCATGCATCCTAATAATTGAAATAGTCATCTACAACTCTAATGGCATTTCTACAAACACTTAGCACGTAAACTAGAACATTGGAAAGAAAGCTACATCAAGAGACAATTTGTCATACACTTTGTATGCAAACTTATACAAGCTAACATGAAAGTACAACTATCTAACATTTTATCATACAATTTGCTGCCAAACTCCAACTCTCTTATTATGTTATTTGCAAATAAAACCAACTTGACACAATGCTGGAAATGATGCTCAATCAGACCTTATGATCTCTATAAATGAACTCTTACAATTGCCTTGTAGGCTGCAACCAAATTACAGACTTGTACTCAGACTTTACAATGCATATATATGGAGGAATACCAAAAGAAACCTGGAATAGAATGTCGGAACAGTTTGTAGATGAGATGGCAACTTGGTATTCTCAAAACAATCTTCACTGATGCACAATCTTCACCTACAACAGCTGCCCCTGTTCTTGCCTGACAACTTTTTGTATAAATAAATGCAGCAGTATTGGCCTTCAAAATTATTGTAGAAATGATTGTCTTCGCAAGAGAAAGTGATCCCTACAATACCCACAAAATTATATCTCCTTATTAAAGAGCAACGAACGAAAATGTCATTCCTCTCATGGTCGATCTGCAGATAGAAACAAAATTGCAGACTTCAAATGGTTCACATATCTTCACCAAAATTGATTTCTCCACAATTCCCTTCAATATTGGCCAAAAGCCACTAATTTTGCCAATGAAGTCCCAATTGAAAAGTCTGAAGTAACTCCTCCACAATTCCAACTAGGGTTGGTGTTGCACAACCGAAATTGGCACTTAACCAGCTAGGTTTGGTCTTTCACAAATGAAGACTGGAAAACAATGAGCTAAGCATTCAGCTTCAGCAGTGTAGTAGAAAAGATGTATTCAACTCTTGACATCCAAATGCATAGCCCAAGCCTCTTTTTATACTTTTTCAACCACATCACCAAGACACTTCTAGAAGATTCTTGATTATTCCTTAAGTGACTTTATTATTTTATTATTAAGTCACTTTTTATTATTAAATTAATTAAATAATAAGTCATCCCTTTTGATATTTTATTTTTTTGGAATAACTTAATAAATAATTAATTTAATAACACCTTTTGATTTAATTAAATCATCAATTAAGCTATCCTCATAAAATATCAATAATTTGGACAACTTAATTAAATAATTTAATTAAATCACCATCCTCCAATTCGGGGACATGACAGACCACAAAAGAGATAAAAAATAGAAATGAATTCCCTACTTGCAAATGTAGAAGAGAAAAAATTGCAAAGGGGAGAGGACAAGGGCAGCCATAGCAGCAAGCATAGCTAGTGGCCATGGTCATCAACAAGCAGAATCAAATGAGGAAACATGTCCTAACATTGTGGATTCTCTTGTGGTCCACGCATTCGAGGCACATCGACCTTCAAGCCCTCCACTTCCTCTACTTCAAGCAAAGTGCTAGTGCCTACACCTACACGAATACCACACAGTTTCTTTGTTTTCAAGGTTTTCCAAAGGTTTCCAGGTGAGCTGGGAGAGTCCCAACATTCTTGGAGAGATCAATTTAAGGTTTTCTAGGCATCCAATGGTGATGTGGAGTTCAGTTGGCTTTCAGGTTTATGATGATGCTATTTGTAGCATTTTGGGCCTTTTTAGTTGTTCTCCACAGTTCTTGGAGAACACTACTATCTTTAGAAGTGCTCGTTTTGGCACCCAACATCGTTCTTAAACATCAACTTCTTGTCGGCATGATCAATTTTGGTTTTCGGTGCCTTGGCGGTGCTTTCTACAAAATGTTTTGATTATTTAAATTATTACACTAAAGTTATAAAGTTAACGTTATAATATTTACTTTAGTGTTTTAATTTAATAAAGTTTGTTATTTTAAAAAAGGAAAAAAAGTGTTTGAAAAAGCAAAAAGTACTTGTTTGAAAAAGCAACAAAAAAGCAAAAACAAATCAAAAATGCTATAAGAGGAGGCGCAAGGCTCTCGTTTGGATTATTCAAGTTTGCACACATAATAGGATGTTGCTCGAGTGAACAGAGAAATTCTTCCAAGGATTAATTGAGGAAGAAAACCCTCATCAAATCACTGGTTTCAAATCTGAGAAACGATCCCTAGCTATTCTAGAGTGATTCTACCTCAAGAATCACCATTGCTCTTTATAGAGTTTGCAGATTGTGGTTTCCAATATGAATATTTTTGCAGTTTTTTGAGCGCATGAGTTATGGGGTTTGTTTGTTGTCTTTTCACAGGGGTTGTTGATGATTTTCATGAAGATTTGAAGCTTTCTATTGACTGGACGTACACTCGGGGATTTTGATTAATGCCCTAGCTGGGTCGTACCTTTCAAAGAATGCATAGGGAAGTGTAACGAAGGGATCAAATATTTTGAGATCAAGTGTAAGGTGATTTTAAGTGTTGGGTGACATTATTTGCAGGTCAAAGGAAATTCTTGTGTCCGGCCGTACCCTTTACAAGGAAACCTAGGAGCTGGCATGATGATTCCAGGTGTTTAGAGTTAAACAAACAGTTAATGATGAGGTTATGACTTATCCCTACTGGCCTTCCCTTGTTTTCCCAACACCTTTTTATGCTGGGAATGTCTGGAAGTATATTGCAAACCCAGAACTTGCATATTTCTATCATTATGTGGCAGTACAGCAGTGTTGGGTTCATAATTGGTTGATTTGTGGCTTTGTGGGTGTCTTTAACAAGTTTGGAAGGTGTATTGGGATGTCATCTTGTTGTTGCAGACCTGATTCATGCTCAGAATTGCATAGCAGACCTGTTCCTTCATGTTTTGTAGCCTTTGCAACAGTGTTGAGTGTGTTTGGAGGCCATTTTGATCGTGTTAGGTTAGTCATGGATGTTTGGTGACAATTTGGTGTTGTATTTGACGTGTTTTGGATGCCAAAAAGAGTGCCATTCAATGCCAGGTATGACTGAAAGTTGGGGCAGACCTGTGGTTGTCAATTCCTTTGCATTTTGGAGGTGATTTTGTGGAGCTGGGTGTTCATGGTGGCTGTTTGCTACCATTGGAGGTGTTCTACAGGGGTTGGATGGGGTTCTTGATGAGTTGACATGGCTGCCATGACCTGCAACTTTATAACAGCAGTCCTGCAACAAGCTCTATGTGACCTTCCAGACCTGTAGCTTTCATCTTCACCTCTTCCACCAAGGTATTTCTAGTTGGAATTTCATGTGAGTGTCATTACATGTATTGGCACCACTTGTGAGTTGTTATTATTCAAATAAACAATTGCAATGGCTGTGATATGTGTTTTGGAAATTTTATAACAGACTTTAATGATAGCAAAGTTTCCATAGTTGCAAGTTTATGTTATGATTATATTGGTAAATTTTCAAAAAGAAAGGGGTGGTTATTACACACAACCATCATTGGAAGTTACAAGGTGGAATAGGGAGGTGCATGAACATGCAAACATGGCATGTGCTGATTTTTGGTATTTCAACAACATTCCTTTCAATGTGGCGAGTAGTCCTTATTGGGACAATTTGGTTACTACACTGACAATTGCAAGAAAAAATTACAAGGCACCTTCTTTGTCATGTCCCCCGAAATTGTAACACAAAATATGAAATATTAAAATACGAATAACAAAATCCAAGAAATATCAAAATATAAATATAAGTAATTGCAATCTAAATATTATTATTATAATTATAATTATCCTAGATAATATTATAATTATAATATAATTATCATAATAGATATAACTACTAATTGTTGATGTGTGTCTTGTGACCTACACCAAATAGCAGAATAAAGTGTCCAAAAACTACCCTATTCTCTCTTGATCAAAGTATTCCACATGCTAAGATTGCAAGAAAGTTCATGTGTTCAACTCCAAGGTTCCTTTATGCAGTGGAGTAGTCTCAATTGGTTCATTGTGTTTTTACTGGTATCATGAGGGGACTTACACAATTGCTCAACAGCAGACAACAGACAGCAGATTAAGGGGCTTTACGTGGTTTGAAAGATTTGTCAAGTGCAAGTTTTCTAATACTAACCAGAAAATGTTGAATTTAAATGGGTGCAAGGATAAGAGATGCTACAATCTACTCTAAGTGTGGGACGTGGTGATCAGCTTCAGCAAACTTCAACCAAACTTCGCTTTGCCTCGCTTCGAACAGCCTCCACGAAGTCGGTGCAATCTTCAAAGGAGTAACGAAAAGTATTCAAATCACAACTCAACATAAGGACACCATCACAACGATGTATGACAACATATGAATCGCAATTGAAGTTAGGTTTGAATGATTCCAATTGACCACGCAAGGAAAACCCACCGTCAGTAGGCTTGCTAGTGGTATGGATTAAACAAAGCTTGCTTGAATCAAACACTGCATTCCACAATTACTAGCTACTTGCATAAAATGAAATTATTCTACTTTAAGATCCTACTTGAATCAGAAGGACAAAGAAACCTTGCTAGCTGCTCACAACAAAAGATGAGACCATTATCAATGAAAACTCTTTTTATTATGAGAGTGTTCACAACAATTTCTTACAAAGCTTTCAATGGAAAAACTTTCCTTCTTCAAACTATACTATGCTATAAAACTATGCTAACTCTAAGTTGTCTCTCTATGCTCTATGATCTATCTCTCTAATCTCTAATCTCCTAATTTTCTAATGAGGGGGGGATGCCCCTTTTATAGCTGGCCAAGTCCAATGGATGGCTTAGATTACAATCAGATGGGTGGCCCAGATCGTGCCACCTCAGCCCTAAACAAGATTCACCCTAAAAACTGCCACAAAGAGGAGTGGGGTAATAAATGACTCAAAAGATTCCCACTCACACTCGAAGCATCATGGGCAATTAATGCCCACCATCATCTTCCAGAAGATCATCATCAAAAAGGGCGTTTCCATTCTCTTTCTCCTTGGCTGCAAAGTCAATGAATCTGGTCAGCACAGCTTCAACCTCCTGAACTGAAATAGGCGGGATGTGATCAAGCTGAAATTCCAGCACCGTAACTATTTTCCCATGCCGAGTACAAGATTTTCTCCAGGAAACTAGAGCATCTTGAGTACTCTGGATAATGCTGGAAAAGGTTGAGGTATTTTCAAAGTCGTCCTGAACAAAAGTATTCACCTCTAAAAAGAAAGGTGTCAATCTACTCTTCAAACCATCCGCAATCACCTCCTCGGAAGTCAGCCTTCTAGCAAAGATAGCCTCAAGTGTGTTCAAGACTCCGTCAAGAATGTTCACCATAACCTTTCTGACTTTGACTGAATCTGCCTGTGTTGCGTCAAAGAATCCTCGGCCTATGAACACTGAAGAATACCAGCTAGTGAAGTCATATCTATCACCTTCCTGAATTATGCCTCCCTCAACCAAAGTCTGCAATGGCGTATGCATCAAAGCTTCTAGACGAAGAACAACCTTGGTCTGATAGATACAAGCATCACCCCAAGCCTGATCAACTGTGTCCATTCGTGTCATAATGCAAGAGGCATGTTGATAGGAATGAGCAAGATCCTCCATAAACTTCTCTATCTCAATGCAAAAATTAGTAACCCATTTATCTGCCTCCTATGCCATCCTTTTCAAGTCTTCCAAGCCGCTGACTGATTCTCAGGGAAACTCGACTGGGATCTCAATTGCTAGATTCTCCTGCCCATAAGGACGAGACAAGTGTTGTACATAACCAATCAATGTCTTGTGCTCCTTCAATCTCTTATACTTGCCTTCAGTTCGAAGCAGCCTGTCTTTGAGTGCCTGATAGGAGTTATCGCACTTTTCAATTATCTGTGCTCCAGTAGGGCGACCCAGCTCCATGGTGGTGATCACATAATTCTCCCGAACAGCCTCATCTCGATCGCACTCAACGCTTGGTATATCCAGGTGAAGGGTGCGAGAGCCATCTTCGTCTATTGAAATCTTTGAAAACTTTCTAGCCTTCTTTGTTGGAGGTGCACTAATCCTACTCAGAAATTCTTCCATCTCAATTGCTAGATCTATTTCTTCAATTGGGTCCCTTCTCATCCTATCTCTGAGCCAATCTGGCACCACTTGCTGCAAATAAGAAATAATGAATGGCTCCTCATTCCTTGCTTCCTCTTCACGAACTCCTCTTCCTTCATCATGACAAGGCTCATCAATCTCTATAGGCTGAGTATTTCCCGAACCTTAGGCCTCTTGCCCTGTAGTAGTGTCATCCTCCAGAGTTGCCTCAATCTCACGCTGGAAGCGAGTATCCATGGCCATTTCTTCCTCTATCTCTTGCTGGTTTTCTTTTCTAGGTACATTGATCCAAGTGGATCTCGAAGACCTCAAAAATCCAACAGCCTTAGAATCTCCTGGAACTAGCATAATGCATAGAGCACGGTGAAACGTTCCTGATGCAACTTGAATCGCATCAAAAGGAGGTCGCATGCAAGAGTTATGCTTAGTCAAAGTAATGGTCAAACATGAGCACTAGAGGTTGACCAAGAACAAGGTAAAAAATTGATTGTCTCAAATCCAAGCAAAAATGACACCAAGTCGTAGTGCTTGTCGTGCTGATTCCAGAACTATCTTCAGTTTCAAAAATGGAGTCCGTATGAGCAAAATAGAGCCAGTCAAAATGATGATGTCAGCATGTGACATGGCAATTAACTAGATGGTGACGTGGAATTGTAGGTGATGTGGCAAAAATCTCACAAAAATTCACATACCACGCTTTATTTTTTAAAATAAAGTGTGGAGGCTTATTTTATCTCACAAAAATCCATTTGGTGGGATCGGATTTTGTGGGATCCCAAGAGGATTTGGTGGGATCGGATATTGTGGGATTAGTGGATTTGGTGGGATTAAAACAAAATCTCATAAAAATTTAAAAAAACAAAGATTAACCCCTTTAATAAATGAATAAGCCCAAATGGTTATTAAATAAAAGAATAAAAACAAATACCCAAAACAATATAGCCCGTAAATGGAGAAATGACAAGGGCATTATAAACAAATTAAAAATGGGTTTTAAAAGGGTTATTATTTTTTGTAAACGAAGGGTATTTGTCGGTAATTTGTTATTTTATTTAATATGGTGGTTTTTGGCCTTTTTAGCCAAAATTATGTATAAAAAGGGGGATAGGCTTGTTGAAAGGCATTCAGAAATTCAGAGGTTTTGAGAGTCTTGTGAGCTAAGTGGTCTCTTGTGAGGAAATGAAGAGATAAAAACTTAGTGAGTCTTTTGAGAGAATTATGAGTAGTCTCTTAGAAGAATAAGGGGAGATAAAAACTCATTATTTTCTTTGAGAGAATTTTCACGACTTTTAAAAGTCGTTTGTAAAGGCTTGATGCCTCATGTATTGTACTCTTGTTGTGAGAGTGAGTTGTAGTTTTATTGCTTGATATCATTATAAAGGTGACAAAGGAGCTAGGCACGAACATGTTGCCAGATAGATCCTGTCATTGCAGTGTGGAAGCGGGAAGAGCCTAAAGCGCAACAATCTTCCTTGGAAGCATATTGTAACTCGGTGAAAGACCATCGTGGTGTAAAAGAAGTTTGCATCATAATAATGGCATCGATCACACAGTTTTGTGGATCTGGAGACGTAGCCAGAGTATGGTGAACTCCGTTATCAAATCTTTTATGTCTTTTTTCTTGGTGCATGATTTTGTCAGCTTCTTTACATTCCTGTATTTGATATGTTTATTTGCTCATTTCACAAGCAATGTCAATTTCGATCTTAAATTAAATTTGTATCCTGGTGAATTTAATAGTTGTTAAGTGATTCATAGTAAGGAGTTTACAGATCATACATTGACGCTCTGGCCAACTGACTCCCTACAAGGTGGCTGATTTGTCCTTGTAATCCTTGTTCTTCATTCAACCTCGCTCTCTGATCTGCAAACAGTGAGACCTCCTGTATATACTTGGAGAATGAGTCCTCAATGGCGTATGTGATGCCTCCTCGATTCTCTGAGGCTCCGGCTGGACTGGCTCTTTTCTTTGTGGCTCTGGAGCTCGAGCAACCTGCTTCTTCTTTACAACAATTGGCGGCCTATGATCTCCCATTAAGTTATAAGTAAGAGGAATTGACCTACTCTTAAGCCTATTCACGTGCTTCTCTTCCCAACCTCTCGTGAATGTCAAGACTGGTATGCAAAGCGTATCCAAATTCGTAATCTCCGGCTCCGACCAATCCAAAAGTGGGAGTGGTGTATTCCTCACTGTCTCATAATCTGGGTGAATAATGTTGATATCCTCATCAACCTAGTCTGGCACAGGAACAATCTCACATTCTCTAATCATGCTCAATGGTATCCTCGAAAACATCCTTCTTCTTACTTCAACTTCATCCGACACACTTGCCCAGAAGTCCTCAATGTGTGCCTTATGTCTGAATTCCTTAGACAATATCCATTTGATATTCCTATGAGGATCATAATGTTGCCTGCTGGTATGATAAGAGAGGTGGAAAAATTGAAGCTCGTTTTCCACTTCCTTGGCTACTTGTAGTGTTGGACAAACTTCATCTGAATTTCCCATGATGATAGGGAAGTCAAGTCCTCCTTTCTTCTTCTTCTTCTAAATCTTATCATAGGCAATGAGCTGCCTACATATTTCTAGCATCAAAATTCTATTGGTGGGATATCTGGGCAATCGGTAAGGATGTGAAGAGAACCCCTGCACTCTGATGTAAGTGAATTTCGGAAATTGGATAAACCAACATCTGTATCTCTCAATCAACTCCTGAGCCTCCTTTGATATTTTGTGATGGGTTCTTTGTTGAAGTTTCCTCGTTATATGCATTGTCAAGGCATCATTGAATCTTTTGTAGTGAGAAGTGCTCGTCAAGTGCAGTTGTGGACAAGCTTCATGAATTTTGAATTGCTGAGAGCCACACCCAATCGGCTCCTTATATGATATCCTTCTATACTTTGTCATTCGAGCCAGCATATAGATGATATATAAACTCATATAAAATGTCTTTGTTCTCCTCAAACTTTTGAGTTGTTCATGCAAATTGTCGTTGATCATCATTGCCCAGTCAACACGCTCTTTGCCTTCTAGCACAAGGTTGATGTAGTAAAACATCCAAGGCTCAAAGATGAACGATTGGGGGAACCCTCCAACTCTACTGGCATCATAATTAAGTCACAATACTCCTGCTTCAAGTCATCTGAGATTATCTACTTTGGTAGCTTTGTGCGAGTTGGCTTAGGTTTGTTCATGCAACGAGAGTTTATCATATCAGCACATCTTTCAAATGTAGAAGCATACATTCGCTCTGCTCATTCTCTTGTCATGTAAATCATCTTTTCATAGGCAGGAATTCCTTATGCTTCTCCAATTGCCTCAGGTGTGAGGTTGGCAAACAACTTGCCGTTTCGTTAAGTGATAGTCCTTCGCTCTGAGTTGTAGCAGTTAGCACATCCCATAATTAGCTCCAGGCACTAAATTGCTGGTGGAAAACAAGCAGCTGCATAAAGTCCACTTTTGACAATATTGTGCGAAGTGACTGATGGATGATGGCCAACTATCCCTAGCATTCGTATTCTGAAAACCTCCAAATTGAAGGAGCCAAGGTTTGTATCACTCAACTTGCCCAACTTCGAAGAAAACTTCGACTCCGAGAGGAAAGACTTGCTCAGCTTCTTGATTACAGTCTATCTTGATGCATTTGCTTTGCTGGATTCAGCATTAGTCTCTTTGTCAGCCGCTCTTCTATCTGCTTCAGCTATCCTACAGAAATGAAAGAAAGTCATTAGAAATAAAACTTAGAACAATAATATTACTTTGAGATTGTCAGCTGAATTCCGAGAATGAAAAGCCTCAGCACTAAATTTCAAACTCCAAACCTCAGCACCCTTTCAGCAAGCACCTTCCAACACTTAGAAACTTCACTTGCAGCAATACACCCTCTGGCACTTAGAAGAATTTTGCTCAAACTAGCTCACTTTAGCAACTTTTCAACTTCAAATTTCTCCTTCCTCAGAGCTCAACTTCGCACTTAGCAACTGATGAAGAAAACTTACAATTCATATAGCCAAGTCGAATTCTAGAAGAATGCTAATTTAGGTTCAATCATTAAATTTCCACTCCTCTACTGCAGGAATTCGAATTTTCCCTCCTCTGGCAGCTACAACACTTGGCATTTGAAACATGGAATATTTGACCTAAAATTTTGAAAATTTCACCCTCACTGGTATAGGCGAACTTCATCATATTTTAATTTTGAAATCATTAACTCAAAAGCCTCCCTAAGAAAAATTCATCTCAACTAGCTAAGGCGTACTTTACTTCTGCATTTTGAAATTTTCCTTGAGAAAATATTAACTTAAAAGTCCCCTTTAAGAAGTTCATTTCAACTAGCTAAGCCGTTCATCTTGTCATTTCACCCTTACTTTGGCTTGGGAAAATTATCCCCCATCAAAAATTACCAAGGCATTCAGCTTCAATCCATAAGCCAAGGTGTTTTATTTTCAAAGATATTTCATTCTTTGCCTTAGAAAAATTTTAATTTTATTTAGGAAATTTCATTAAACAAGCGCCTAGTTAAAATCTTCACTTTAAAATCTCCAGTGAGGTGTGGAAAATTTCAAAATCATTTCTCTGTAGAAGATGTTGAAGACCCAGAAGAAATTTCCCTTCAGGAAACGTAATATTCATGTGTATACCTGCGAAGGGGTACTTTTAATTTTTATATTTTCCACCTTAGAAAAAATATTTTCTCACCAAAGTTTATTCTTACTCTCTTTTGGGCATACTTGGGAGAGTATTAGGAAATTTTCCTTAGAAAACCTTTTTCAGACCTCTCACAAGTTGGGCGCATTTTGGGGGTCATACTGCAACTTCATTTACCACGCCTTGGGTATTCTCTTCACACTCCTAACCTAGGCGCATTTTCATGTGTCTACTGCCAGTTCCACACTTAGGAAATATTTCAAGTCATCTACAACATGGGCGCATTTGAAGGGTCATCAAGGAATTTTCCCATGCCTTAGTCGTTTTTCTCCTTGCTTCTTGGCCATGGGCGCATATGAGGGGTCAAGTTTCCACTTGGGGGCTTATTTGGTGGGTGGTACTTCCATTTCATGCCTTAGAACCTTTTTGAATGCCTTCATCACAAGGTGGGTGCATTTAGAGGGTTGAGGAGGATTTTCTCTTGCCTTAAAAGATTTTTCCAACTCCATCTTCTTGAGGGCGCATTTAGCTAGGTGAGGAGGAATTTCTCCTGACTTAGAAACTTTTCTTCTCATTCCTTCTTAGTGGGCGCATATGGAGGGTCCTACTTCCACTCCAGCTTGAGGGTGCATTTGAGGTGCATAGCTTCCATTTTTTCTTACTTAGAAAAATTTCCTTGCCACCTTCTTAGATGGGCACATATGAGGGGTGTTGTAGGAATTCTCCACGCCTTAGAAAATTTGTATGTCCATCACCTCCAGCAAGCCTTGGGTGCATTTGGGGGGTGGAGAAGGAACTTTAATCACTTAGAAACTTTTTCCAATTCAACTTCACCAGTTGGGCGCATATGAGGGATCCTACTTCCATTTCCACACTTAGAAAAAATTTCAAACCTTCTCTGCAAGATGGGCACATTTACTAGGTTTGTGGAGGAATTCTCCAACACTTAGTTAATTTGCTGAGCCTCCTTGAAGGTGGGCGCATATGAGGGGGTCTACAGGAATTTTATATGACTTAGGCGTTTTCCAACCTTCCTCATTGGGCATGGGCGCATTTCAAGGTAGTTGTTTCTAGTTTTCACTTGCATGCTTTAGAATTTCCATTTGACTACTTAGCCAATTTCTCAGCCTGCTTGCCCTGCTTACTATTTTTAGCAAATCCTTGATTTTCATACTTCTGCAACTTGGATTGACTTGAAATTTGCGCCACAAGATCCTCATGGGTTAACTAACTTGTTCACACTGGCGCCTTGTGTTGACCTACCATTTATAGCCCTATTTCAGAAGTGACTTACTATAAATAGTAAGTTGTCAGATTGTGCTCAAATTTTACTAGTGGATTCCTTGAAAGATACTGATCATAATAGGATACATTAGTTTTCGGAGATTCTGGCATTTTACCCCTCATTTTGAGTCTGAAATTGGAAACCCTAATCTGACTTGCATGTCCGAAGTTGGAAACCCTAATCTGACTTGCATGTGGCTCAAATGACCTCCGTTTGACCTTGTTTTGTTGCATGTTGCTCTGTTCATGATACTAAAGTGTTGGGGAGTTGTTGGAGTGGACCTGCTAAAAATAGTAAACATCTAAAAAAGTGACCAATCAGTTGCCGAATGAGTTTGCATGTCACACTGCCTGAGAGATCTCAAGAAGCCTAGAAAAACCCAACAAATTGGTTCGCATGCAAGCACTGGCTAAAAATAGTAAGTTCCTAAAAAGTGATGAACTCTGCTTGCATGTCACATCATTGTGTAGCTCTCGAAAAAACCATAAAGGATATCCTGACATGCATTGAAAAACCCTGCATGCAAACCCTAAAAATAGTCTCTGAAGTCTGAATTGTTGAAAGTTAGTATCTCAACTTGCATGTTATATCATCGCGAAGGTCTTGAAAAACCCAGAAAGATTCTCCAAACATGCATTGAAAAACCTCACATGCAAACCCTAAAATTAGCCCCTAAAGCCCGAACTGCTAAAAATAGCGAGTTGTCAAATTTAGCTCAAAATTTGCAAGCAGGCAATTTAAAGTGTTCTAAACACGGTGTAACAGTCAAAATTCAATTAGCTAACTCAATTTGACCTCAAACTAACATGAAGAGTGCAAACCCTAATTCTATAGATTTGGCCAAAAATTTCAATTTAAGCTAAAAGACAGGCACATCCCCAGAAAGACAAGCAGAAAAGAGAGAGAGCAGGAAAACCAAAGACAAAAGACGGGAACGGAGCAAAAAAATTAGGGGGTCCCCATTTTCAATGGGGTGACGTGTGAAAAGGTCACAACACTAATTATAAATACCATAATGATAGAAATAACATTCACAAGGAAACAATATAAAATAATATTAATATAAAATATGTCAAACCTGAAATATTTAAATAAAAGATATCAACAGCAAATACTTGATTCCTATCAAACAGCAGCGATCATTATAATACAACCTACAATTAGAAAAAGGTAGTGATCCATTGAAGTTTAAACAAAAAATTCCAAGAGGCACCGTCTCTTAACAAGCAGCGATTCCTAACAGAAAAAAAAGACTAATATACAGAGATTAGCATTTAACTCCAATGGTCTAAAACAGCAATCAGTTTTCATCCCAAAGACAGCGATGGAACAAGAGACACATCCCTAGCAAAGAGGTGCAAAGAAAGATATTTAAAGTGAATCATTCTCAAAGTGGAATAGGAGGGAATAGAAAAATACGAAGAAAGGAAAGAGAGCAGTAAAAAAAGACAGAATTTGTCTTATTCACATAAAAAGAACATGTAAATGCAGTGATCCAAAAGGAAAAGAAATCAGAATCTCTGATATTCTAGTAAGTATAGCAGTCAACAAGGATTAAGGAATAAGAGAAAGAACAGACCACCACACAGAGATAAGTCAATATTTATATTAATTCAGAATTATTACTTTATGAATTATTTTATAATGTTAGAATTACAAGTATTATGATAGGATATGGATATAGGACTGCAATGTATTGTTTAAGTATATGACTCATGATCTTATGGCAGCATCACGGTTGTTATACTCTAACTGATCTACAGTTAAAGAAAGGAATCTAACTACCAGTTTTCAGCTGAAATGCAACTAACTTGTTTTCAAGCTAGGGTTTTCCTTCGCATTTTGAACTAAATAAATACCTAATATTCAATTTCTTAACTATCTTTTAAATTTACAGATTCAGCTGAAAAGAAACAACTAACTGATTTCCATTTAACTGAAAATACAAATTATCTTAACTAACTTTTCCTTGCTTCCGAAATACAAGAACATTAATTACAGCCAAACAATTTACATGCTAAGTAAACATTTTAGAAATTTAAAGAGAGAGAAGGGTTTCAAGAAAATACAGTTAAGAAGCTGAATTCTTGAGCTTAACTCTGTCATCATGGGAAAAGGAAATATCATCAAGGGCTTTACCACCCATCCGAAGACCTACTAGCCTCCCGTGTTTCTTCTACTAAAGAAACCCGTCCCTTCACGAGGGTGATCAACAAGGATCATTTTATCATCATGCCTCTAAGCCTAGTGTCAAGGACCTATACCTCCTGATCGAACCTTCACTATGGGTACCTCCCAACTAGAAGATTACTCTAATTAGTGGTACATTTGGTACTTGATAGCTAACAGATGTTGAATCTAGCATCGTACTTTGGCCAAGGATTTCATTTTCATTACTGGCACTCCTGTGCCATCAGCACTCTCATTCTTGCTCAACATGATTACTTTTGTCTCAAGATTTGAATTATAATGACTAGTTTGATTAGCATTTTCTTTAATTCAGGGTTATATCTTTACCATAGCTTATACATATGAGAAGAGATTGAACGGTTTTGAGGATTTCAAGATTACTCCATTGATATATATCCCCCAAAAGTCTCGGATGAGCAAAGAATTGCACTTGTTCAAATTCTAATTCAAGAGGAGTAAACTCGGCTTAACTAGGCTGGTTAAATTCTTTAGGTAATAAGTTTCTTTTCTAAAAAGGTTCAACTGAACCCAGATTCAATAATATATCCAAAAACAGAAAGACTACGAATACAAGAAAAGGATGAAGATTCAGGGTCACATAGAGGAACATCTTTTATAGGCCGACCCCTCAAGATAATTTACGACATGATTTGCTTAACCTTTGGATAGTCGAGTACGATTTAAGAGATTATTTTTCTATTCAAAGATCATTCACAAGCTGATATCATCGATGCTAAAATACATAGGAATGAATACACGTTACTTTCTTGAGAATAAAGACATGAAACTTGAAAGATTCAAGCTCTTCTCTCTGCAGAATGCGTCAAGCTATGAAGCCACCGAATTTCCAGACGAGAGAAACAAAGCCATGATTTCAAGAACTAAATGCCACCACCTCCCGAGAGATTGAATGCGAAATATTTACCAAACATCACCATGTACAGTCTCCCAAAAGAAAAATCGAGAATGACAACAGATGGAAACACCAACTAGAATGGAGAAATGATAGAAGAAAAGAATGAGCTTGAATCTAGAGAAAGCGATGATGGAAATTTTTTCCCACAACTAGAAAGAGAAGAACTTGAGCTATGGCAGAAGATAGATTAATAATGAAGTAAGACTAGCTATTTGAGCAATGCAACCAAACACCAATATTCCAAAATGCACTCTAGCAATTGACAAGAGGCTCCCAAAACACTGAGAAAAAGATAGAATGAAGAATTCTCAAAAGAAGACGGAAGACTCCCTTATACCGCTTAAAGTATTCGACCAAGAATCCCCCTAACTGCCCATGATCTTGGGTGTTTCAAATATGTGAGGGTGGCATGAGGATGGGAGTTACCATCTCCCAAAAACACCAATTTCCCCATTGACTTAAGTCTCATTTGAATTTTAAGTTTAAATTGACAACATAAGATTTTATGTAATGTCCCCATTTTGGCCATACGCTCTTCTTTGACTGATAGCCTATTTCCGGAAATCCGTAGGTTGATCAAAAGTGAAATTAGGGTTTCCTTGCTTGGAGGTTTGTGGCATTTCTAGGTATTTACTATTTTTAATAAATACTAATTTTAAGTTGGTTCAAATTTGTCACTTTCATTAAGTCTTGCTTCCACCACCGCTTCAGTTATTTGGAGGTAAACTTACCATTTTTTTGGCAGGGCTATTTTAGTAAGTCTAATTTGGCATCATCAACAACCAACTCTCATCTTGTTATCCATCGGGTTTTGGCCTTTTTCTCCTTGGACCGAGCTCTTGACTTAGTCAATTTTCATGTCTTGAAAGTTGTACCCCACTCTAGGCTTGATGACTCAAGTTGTTTTAAAGAAGGGGACATAAGGTCAAGTGAGCATTTAATTATTTAATAAATGCTTTATTGTTGCAATATGAAATGGATGCCTAAAGGGGAAGTTGAATGATATTTTATTATTTCAAAGTAAAAGGCAAAAGGGTGAAGTCCCTTTTGAAGTTGAAGTGATTCAACTTCTTGGAATTTGAAGAGTTCTTGTTGCTTCATTTGCCAACAAAAAGCTTATATATTGCTGTTGTTTGAAGAGCTGATTATCCATGAATTTATGCTAATGTTATGCTGTCAAAATGACAACTTGGTTTTTACTTCGAGGGATGCTTACCTCCTAGTTTCAATCCAATTTCGTGTTTGAAATACAACACCTAGTTGGTTTTCATTGCTGCTTCTCATCCAGACTAGCAGATTGAGCTCAACAGTTGAAGTTTTTAATGATATTTCCAGTTTTGAAGTTGCTGATGCAGTCACAGCTGAAAGTCGAATTTGTATACAGCTTTGTGAGTAATTTTTATTTTGTTCTGGGCATTCGAGAATCTGATTTCTATGCTTTGGGCGACCCCTTCCACAAGTTTCCAGATTTTTATTTTGAGTTGCTGATTTTTAATGACAAAATCGCCCCTCAAGGAGGGCCGTACCATTCTTGAAAGCATTGGAATTCGTGCTTGAATGATATGCTGAGTTTTGGTGCTGTTTTGTGATCTGTTTTTGGGCGCCTACCTCCTAGAAGGCTTCTGCAAAAGACATCACTCAATTCGGAGGTAATTTGGTGAAGTTATGAGCATTTAATTGTTTTCACAGTTGCTGGTTATTCATTTCCAGAATTGTTATTTTACATCAGACTTGTTTAAGTTTGAATCTCCAGTCCTTTCTTCATCATTTATTGTTGATGTCTAACATGGAATCATCCAGTATCATGGTACATTGAATCTATTGTAATTTTCATGTAATTTGCAGCTCTTTTTCCATATTGTAAGACTGTAAACAGTAGTACTGTTCCAGTCCTTTATTGCTGCAATTCTTTCTTTAATTTCACATTAGTACCCCTGGATGGTTTACCGCCAGTGTGGATAATTGGATTTGTATTACTCTTGTACCCACTCTCAAGTGGTGAATCCCCACAACTCTGTGGATGCCCGCCGCAGCGAACGAATTGTTTTAATTGTAATCTTTTCCCCCCACTGTTTGGTGGTAGTGTGGAAATGCTCTTCATGGCTGGTTATCCGCCTATTCATTTCTAGTTTCAATTCAACACTCCGTCATATGTTAGCACCTCGCCCTCAGTGGGATCTTGAGTGCACATTCTTGACGTTGAGTAGTTTCTTTCAAGTTTTTTTTCATTTAGCTCCTCCACCATATGACAACACCTATTCCTCATTGGGATTGAGTGTGCATTCTTGGTGTGAGTTCTTTTCAAGTTTGGTTTTCTATTTGGAGCTAACGCTAATCAAGTTGGTTAAGTGCTGGTTATGTTGTGTTACTTCATCGAAAAAATTGGTTAGCATATTTCATTTTAACTATTATTATTAATTTATATTTTATTAACCACTTGCAATTCCAATGATATATTCCGAGCACTTGCTCTCTCTCTCAACTTAAAATGATGATATTTCCTTTTCCGTCTTGGTGTCGGCAGTCTTGCATTCACCGACAAGAATTATGGTTAGATAGTTCACAACGTTTATATAAGTTTATATTTAAATATAATCTCATGAACACATTCAATTTCACATGAATAAGAAATTCACTCACATATATAAGAAAATCGTTTGCATTTGTAGTTACAACAAATAAAACATTTATTTTATCCTCAATTTCACATTCACATGAAAAGTAGTTACTTGCAACTAACATAACAACCATAATTCCATTATCATAAACATGTTCAAGTTAAGGGGATGTAACATACTCCTCCCCTTAAGAATCATCATCCCCGATGATTATTTATTATCAATCCAAGTTTAAAATCATAATAATTATATATAGAGTCTTAATTGTTTTGAAACAGATATGGAAACTTCTAAAGGATTTCTTCATAATCCTCCCAGGTGGCATTTTCCTCTTAATACTGGCCCCATTGGACCTTACATTGTACCACCTTACAGTTACATAAACGCAACTTACATACCCCGAGCACTCGGAGTGGTTCTATTGTGATCACCCCAGGGTCCTACACCTGCAATGAATTCTAGTCAATCATATGATCAAAGTTCGCATAATACTTCTTAAGATAGGAAACATGATACACATTGTGCAATCTGGCGAGAGCCGAAGGTAGAGAAATTTTGTATGCTACTAGATTAATAACTTCCAAAACTTCAAAAGGTCCCACGTATCTTGGGGCTAACTTGGAAGCTTTCCCAAATTTGATAGAACTTTTTTGCGGTTTCACTCGCAAGAGAACCTTCTCTCCCACCTTAAACTGTTTGGCGGTTCTTTTTGCATCTGCGTAGCTCTTTTGTCGATCATTAGCTTCCTTCAGCCTCTGTCTGATTACCTTTACCTATTCTTCCATTTCCTGAAGCATTTCAGGTCCTAAAATGATCATGTCCTCCATCCTGTTCCAACTAATAGGAGTTATGCACTTCCTGCTGTACAGTGTTTCAAAAGGTGCCATTTTAATAGCTAATTGATATGAGTTGTTATAAGCAAATTCTGCCAAGGGTCAGTATTCTTCCCACTTATATTGTTGATCCATACAATACATTCTAAGCAAGTCTTCTAAAATTTGATTTACCCTTTCTATTTGTAATGTCCCCTTCTCATCAGTAATTTGTTCTAACACTCATTAGCCTATTCCAGAAGCCTGTAGGCTTGTGTGAGGTAAAATTAGGGTTTCCAGTTCTGAGGTTCTGTGGCTTTTCAGGGAGTTTACTATTTTTAGTAAATTCTATTTGTGGCAGTATGCAATTGTTAGTCTTCAAAGTCTTCATTTTCAGTTGGAGCATTTAATGCAATTCAAGTTTGGTTTCTAGAGGTTTAATTTTGGTGATTAAAGGCATTAATGTTATAATTTGCAGCTGACCCCTTGGTCTAGGGAAAATAACTTTAAGTTGTTCTTAAAAGGTGGTCATGAAGGGGGACGCCATCATGGAGGATAAATTTAATATTTAAAATCTTCTAATGCCTTGGGAAAAATGGACACCTTTTCTTGAAGATATTCTTTTAAAAATAAAGTTTATTTGTGCCTTGATAAGATGGACGCCTTTTTGAGAAGTTGGAAGGTTTTCTGGAAATTTGAAAAGTCTCATGTGACTTTTGGCGTACTTCCTTGAGGAACTGAAGAGTCTTCTCCTCTTCTATAAAATGAATGCTTTGCTTCAACATTGGTATCCATGAATTTTGCTAATGTTATGCTATCAAAATGACAATTGAATTATTGCTTCGAGGAAAGCTTACCTCCAAGCTTATTATCCAATTTCGTGTTTGAAAGATAGCACCTAATTGGCCGTTTGCTGCTTCTCAAATCAGACTAGCAGATTGAGCTCAACAGATGAAGTTTTTGATGATATTTTCCAGTTTTGAAGTTGCTGATGCTACCACAGCTGAAAGTCGATTTTACATACAGCTTTGTGAGTGAATTTTATTTCATTCTAGGTGTCTTGGAATTCAGTTTCTCTGCCTTGGGCGACCCTTTCTACCAACTTGCAGATTTTAGTTTGGTGTCTTTGATTTTTACTTTCCAAATCGCCCCTCAAGGAGGCCGTACCATTCATGGTGCATTGGAAATTGTGCAAGGAAATAATTGCTGAGTTTTTGTTGCTGCTTCTTCATCTGAGTATAGTCTCCTATCTTCCATCAGCACATTGGCTTATGTTTCATGCAAAACGGAAGTATATTGAGTGAGTTATGAATACTTTATTGGTTTTCACAATTGTCGGTTGACATTTTCAGTTTACTGATTTTTGTATCAGACTTTAGAAGTTCTGATTTTTGATCCATTATCAGCAGTTAGAGAGATAATTATTTGTATGAGATCATCTATTATTCATGTGCTTTGAAGCTATTGAAATTCATATGTAATTTGCAGCTTTCTTTCTTGTTTGTAAGACTGTAAACAATAGTACTGTTCCAATCCTAATCGCTACAATTAATTCTTCTTTCTTTTCACATTAAGTACCCCTGGATGGTCTTACCATCAGTGTGGATAATTGATTGTATCTCTGTTTGTACCCACTTTTCAAAGCGGTGAATCCCCACTCTCAAGTGGATGCCCGCCGCAGTGGATGAATTAGATTGTTGTAGTTTCATGGCTGGATTATCCGCCTATCAATTTCAAGTTTTTAATTAATCACTCCGTCATATGTTAGCACCTCGCCCTCAGTGGGATCTTGAGTGCACATTCTTGACGTTGAGTAGTTTCATTCAAGTAATGTTCTTTAGTTTCTCCGCCATATGTCAACACCTTTCCTTCATTTGGATTGAGTGTGCATTCTTGGTGTTGAGTTTCTTTGAAGCTTGGATTTTAGTTTGATGCTAACGCTAATCCAATTGGCTAGTGCTGGTTTATGATGTGAAAATCCTTCGAAAAAATTGGTTAGCATATTTCACTGTTTGACCATTTGTTTCGGGATGATAGGTTGTACTAATATTTAACTAAGTCCCCAATGCAGAGAATAAGGTCTACCAAAACCTGGATGTCATTCTGTCATCTTTGTCCGAAATGATCTTTTCTGGTACTCTATGAAGACGAAATATTTCTTGTACAAATTTTCGTGCAATCACAGATGCCCCATCTATCAAATTTCCCAATATAAAATGGGCCACTTTAGTGAGTCTGTCCACCACAACCAATATAGCATTATGCCTGTTCCTTGTCATCAATAGACCCTATACAAAATTCATACTAATGATCTACCATTTCCAATCTGGTACACTGTGGGGCTGTAGTAATCCTGCCAGGTGCTGATGCTCTACCTTGACCTTCTAACATTTGAAACTTCCTACAACAAATCCAGCTACATCATTTTTCATCCCCTTCCAAAAATATAACAGTTTAACATCAGCTAACATCTTGGTTACCCCTGGATGACCTAAATAAGGTGCGGCATGTACCTCTTTCCATATCTTTTTCCTTAACTCAGATGATTTTGGAATATACATCCTACCCTTGAATCTCAAAAGTCCATCGGCTTCCAACTGAAAATCCTCATATTTAGGTTCCTATGAATTTTTTTGAAGAGCTTCATGAACTTGCAAATAGAAGTCATCCTCATTTAATTTCTATAGTAATTGAGTTCTAAAATTTGTGTTTATGGTCAACACGGAAGTTATATGCTTCTTCAAATAAGTGTAAATCAGTTAAATTTTAGTCAATAAATTTTTTTATATAGATTGGATCAATTCAATCGAGTAAAATATGTAAATTTAATATGCTTAAAAAATTAGAAATGATTTACACATTTATATGCTTGAGAAAAGGGGAAAAATGAACTAACTTGATGCAAATTTGAAATTCCGAAAATTTGTTCTTGAAATATCATAAAAAATCATCCCAATTTTCTCTAGAATGCTTTCCTATTGGTGTATATGTTTAACAAGGGCGAATAGAGGTTTTAAAGATGAAATTTTGTGTTTTCCATGTTTGGTGTATGTCCTTGATGCAACAAGTCGACAACATGTGTTTTCAAACTACTTGACACAATTTTTGGGGAGTTTTTACTGTGAATACTTTGGCAACAAAAAAACTTGCGAGTTGCCGAGTTTGCAATCTATGGTTCGTGTAATTATTTATTTGAACCTTATTGTTTAAGTTTACTTGAGTAATTTATTTTTATTACATGGGGAGGATATGATAAATGAGTACATGTCATTTCCTTCTTTCATGGGCTTTTGGTTTTTTCTTGTTTCTTAGATTTGGAAACTTCATTAAATATATTCCAAAGGTTGAGGTGAGAGGCATTCATCATTTCAAAATTGGAGAATTATAAGCAAGCTAAGGGGGAGGCTCTTTTCTTCACCACTAGCTATCCAAGGAAAATCCACCCAAACACTAAGTAAGAAAAAGTGAATATTGTTTATTTACAAACTCTTGAATATCTTATTTCTAAGTCCTTGATGGAGAGATTGGGGTGGAAATCCTTAAATCTCCAAAAGTTAGCCCTCTGAATCTTGTCTCAACCTTGTAGTGCTTTTGGCTGTGAGCACAATTAGATTTTATTTCATTCCATTCACACGAAGAGGCATAATATGTTGACTCAATAATGCCTCAATGACTTAGTTTTTGTGCAATACAACCTTTAGCTTCGCACAAGAAAAGTGGAGGACAAATTGAAACAATCTATTGATTTCGATGAGATTGATCCCTATAGTGACTGGATTGCATAAGATGATGAGCCCTCCCTATTTACAAAGGATAAAATTGTTGATTTTGAGAGGCAAGCTATAGAGGATGTGGTTGAAGAGCACACACTTATACTGAGCGGGAGGGGGGGAGGGGTGTGAATCAGTAAAAGCGAATATTTTACCAATTTAAAACTTAACAATAGATATCACACAAGATCTAACAATTATGCAACACAAGATTTACATGGAAACCCTTTTGGGAAAAAACCACGGAAAAATATTGCTTATATAAAATTATGTTACAAACTTTGTAGACACCAACCTACTAGATACACCAATCCCCAACACTTAAGCACCAACTCAATAAGAGACACCAATCTCTTTCAACATGAGGCACCAACCTATCCAATATAAGGCACCAACCTCCAAAGTATTTCCCTTTTGAATCTACTCCTTTAACAGAAAATATTCATATAAATTCTTCACAAAGTCTGCCTTGAATGATCTATTATTTCCTTCTCCTCAAATCTGCTCGTGTTTGTATGATGTATCTTCCACACTCCACACACTTGCTTCCACTCCCCTTCTTATTTTTCACATATCTCACACTTGAACAATACATACACTCCACACATTTCTTTTTCTATTTTATATTCTTCTGCCTCCATGAAGAGAGCCATCCCTTTGAATAGAGATGACCATCTAAATAGACATGACCCTTTGTTAATAAGCTTTTAATCTTAAGCACTGCCTTTAAACTTATTCTAATTGCTGCCTCCTCCAATATGAACACTTCCTTAACACATATAATGATCCGCTACTCTTGAAATTACTTCCTTATTGATAAGGAATTGTTGTCTTCAACTATATCTGCTCCTCATAACATAAATCGCTGCTCCTTATCATATAGATTGCTGCTCCTTATCACACAAATCTTTTGTCATACTAAATCGCTGCCATTTATCATACTAAATTTCTCTTCTTAATCCTCTTTATTCGTTGCTCTTTACTTACATTAATCACTTACTGTTATCTCCATTGATGCCCATAAATGATGTATATATGACTTGGGTGTTCTAAAACATATATTTATATGATTTCCTTTGAACATATGCCAATGTGTGGTTGGCCAGCATGTGTGGTCAGCCCAAACACAAATAATAAGGTAATGCTAATTTGCATATAAAAAAGGGAGTCAGCCAACAATAAGGTAATGGCAATACTAATAAGTTTGCTGCGATGGAGGGATCAATTAGTGGCCTTTGGCCACTTTTGTGGACCAACGAATTCCTTCTTGATATCATTGACGTTATTTGCAACAATCGCATGACATCAATGACAACAATGACATCAATCTCGTTCATTCGCTTTGACATCAATGACAATATTGCCAATAGCAGTTACAATAGTGGTGCAGAGCACCTTTGTTGTTCCATTTCACAAATTTGAGTCTAGTTAGGTGATTTAGCTATGAGAATGTTACATAAGGCCATTGTGGGCCACTTTGTAATGTTTTTGTGGTTATAAGAGTCTCGGTAGGGTCATAGTTCAAAGGTTGATAAAGTTTGCAAAAGTTGTCAATTTCAAATGTTGAAAATGCAAAAATTGTAAAGGCATGGAATATGAAGGGTCTTAGAAGTCAAAAAGCAGTTAGAGGCATTTGATTAGTTAGAATTGGAGTTGAATATGTATATATAGCCTCTTGAAGGCTCGAACAGGGTTGTTGAAGCATTCTTGAAGGAGAATATCAATAAAAAAGCACTGTTTCAGTTATTTTTCTGTGTTTTACTCCATTAACAGCCTGTGTATGGGTCCATACAACAGGGTTTTGTCTTAAAATGATTGGAACCTGTTGAAGAAATGTCTTACCATTGTTTTGAATTGGTTATTGTGGAATAACATTGTATTTTAAGCAATTTAGTGGTTGTTCATTGAAGACTGGTCTGAAAACAGGGGTGTAGGGTTTGAGGATCAAAATGATTTGAAAAGGCCATTCCACTTTTCTGTAAATACTGTTTCTTGGTGGAATGGACCTGTATAATATAGAGGTAGGTATAGGAATAAAGGAATTGGTTTGGTGAAGGTTTTGAGAGAGATTTCAACACTGCCCTGTTGCAAAAACCTTATTTTGTGCCTTTTGAGCAAGGCTAGAGAGTGAGTTTTTGTGAAGTTGAGTGAGAACAAGTTGTAACTTGTTGGAAACTGTTTGATTAAGTGTATTTGAAGGAGACTTGAAGATCTGAGTGGTTAGAGAAGGTCAGTTGTGTGAGAAAGAGTGAAACCCTAGTTGGAAAGGGTAAAAACAAGGGAAAATTGGTGAGTTTTCAAAGGAAGTGTATGTAAATAAAAGGGGCAGCATAACATGATGATGAATTAAGCTTGAGCAGGCAAAAAGAAGAGGGATTGAAGTGGTTTCAAGTTGGAGAGTGATCAGGGTATATGTTTTTCAATAAGCCCTAGTTGAAAGAGGAAAAAGTGAGGGTTTTGTGTATAAGGGCCTTAATAGGCAAGTGGAGATCTAAAAGTGGAATATTTTGTGGTTTTGTAGACTCTCCTTTGACTGTTTGGAGATTACAAGTGTTGGATGAGAGTTTTGAGGTGAGTTGCTTTGAAAAAGTGGCCTAATTGAGGCCTAATTCAGTGTAGAAGACCAGTTTTGGGGTTGATGATCCAAAAGAGTTGGTGTTGAATTTATGATATGTGAAAGTAGACCATGATGGGTGCCTGATCTGATGATTTGTAGACAAGGTTGTATGAGAAAGTAGAAAGTTGTGTCAAAAAAGTGAGTTAGCAGACCTAGTAGGAAGACTAGGGTGAAAGTTGAAAACACGGAAAGAATTAAGTTTTGAGTTGAAAAATGGATTGAACCCTCATTGATTGGTGAAAGTAAGTTGTTTACTGCCCTGCATTGCATCAAATAGTAATAGGGGAGATTGGATTGCCATTGGATGACATTGATTTGGTAGAGGAGTCATCACCATCTAGTAGCAAGGTGGATCCATAGGCACAGTCTTCTAGGCCAAGCAGGAAACCACAACTAAGTGTGAGGACTAGAACCTCAACTGCCCAAATTTCACTAGAACAAAGAAGAGGAAATTGTAAAAACTTGTAATTTTTTACTTGTCTAGCTACTAATCAACAACTATTATGAATTTATGATTTCCATTCCTAAAATGAACTTTTTTGTCCCTAGATCCTTCACATCAAACACGTCAAAAAACTAAGATTTAAGCTTCCTAATCATTGCCTTGTTATTACTAATAAACATGTCATCACATACAAGACAATGATTAGAAACTAATCATCAATAATTTTAATGTAAACACAGTGATCTCCTTCGCTTCGTACAGAACCCAACTTCAATGCACAAGCATCGAACTTCTAATGCCACATATGAGACAATTGTTGCAAACCATACAATGACCATTTTAACTTGCGAACAAAAAAAATCCATCTACCACAAATACATCGAGCTGTCACATATAAATTTCTCCTTCAAGATCCACATGCAAGAAAATAATTTTAACATCCATTTGCTCTGTTCTAAAATCACAAATACCTACAATAGAAAATAGAAATTTAATGGAACATAATTTAGCAACAAGCGAGAAAATTTCATGAAAATCAACTCCCTCTTTAGGAGTAGCCCTTAGCCGCTAGTTTGGCCCTATACCTCTCTAACTTACCATCTACTTCAAATTTCTTCTTGAATACCCACTTCAACTAATGGCCTTCCTTCACTTGAGCATACTCACAACATCCAAAGTGTCACATCTATCCAAGGCCATCATCCCTTGCTACATGGCCTCCATCCAAAAATCATGTTCCTTTGAAAAGAGGGTCTCAGTGAAAGATCTCAATTCATCATTAATACATAACAAAGCAACAACACAATAGAAATCTAGTGGGCTATATTTGTCAAATGAATTTTGTTATCTTATGGATCGCCTCAAAACTAGATGAACTCACTCTATCTACTTTTCATGCTCAATTTTCTCAGAACTCTCACTTGAATTCTCTTCTTCCTCTCCATCCTCTAATCCATCATTTTGTTCTTCAATCTATCCATCTTCCCAATTCCCAACCTTACTCTCAAAATGCATTGTTTTCCTTCTTTTTTCTTTGGTTGTTTTGGATCAAAACATATTCTAAATTTCCTAAAAACCACATCCTTAGAAGAAATCTTTTTTATAGTTAAATTATTTTAAAGCTTATAAACCTTAACATTCTTGCTATATCCAACAAAGGTGCATTTTTAAGCCTTAAGATCCAACTTAGATCATTTTTCTTTAGGTACATGTTTAAAAGCCTCATAGCCAAACACCCTTAAATGTGAAACAGAGGGTTTTTTACCTATTTATGAACAACAGCCAAAAAGGAAATTTGTTGATCAAGTAGTAGGCGGTGATCACAATCCCAACCTAAAAGCACTAACACAAAAGTGTTACTTCTAACTCTTTCCATAAATATTTTGCACATCCTCTCTACCACCATGTTCTATTATGGAGTATAAGGGGTAGTTTTCTACTGTTAGTCGTATATTTTACTTTGTTATCGGCCATAGTCGGCCTTGGTCGTAGTCGGCCAATTGTCAATAAAACTATAGATTAGTAAAGAATAATAATGTCATGTACTTTCGGGAAAGCATGTTCAGATTAATGTTATGTTAATGTTGTTACGAAGCGTCATGTCGGTTGGTTATCTAACCACCACTGAACGCTATATGTAGTCGGTTGGGATAGTCGGGGAATAAGGATGATGAGTTGTTATGTGCCGATGGTTATGTTGTAAGCATTGTGATACTCCTTTGTACATGATATTCCTGATGATGAATAAAGTTTCTAGCATTCAACTATGATATCTTTCAGTTTACTGTTTTATCCTATATTATGCACATTACCAATTTGCCAGTAGTACGTAGAGTTTGAATCTCATTCTGTAGGCAAACATTTGGCGCCGTTGCCTGAACGGACTAGGGCATCATCTACCATGGCAGCGTAATGGGTCAGCCAGCGGAAGAACCTGTAAATGCTAATGAGGAACGAGAAGACTCATTGACAGAATATTTGGTAAATTTGTGGAAAATATCGACACGTGACCACGTGCGTAGGGAATCCCTCATTCGGGAGATTCCTGAGGAAGTCATCTGGGATCGGCTGGAAGTGAACGACGAGGTGAACCACCTCCTGAATCGCATGCCCAGGTTACTGGCCCGCCATTTCATTATCCTGCAAGACTTGCGAGAGGAAGAAGCCCGTGAGCGCCGAAGGCAGCAAATCGTGCAACGTTGTGAAGACCGAAACAAACGGGAAGAGGAAGAACGCGATACTAGTCGGTGCCGCACTTCCGGCAACCAGCAATGATTGCTTGAACAACTAAATGCCCGTACGGCCGAACAAAGACAAGAATAGAGTACCTGACGGGCACGGGACTTCGGAAGAGCAAGTTCGGCGATCACTCAAACTGCAAGAGCAAGAAAATCGGCGAAGACAACTAAGGCAAGCCGGTAAGGAATTGGATGAAGACTTAATTGAAATAAACCAGAGCATAAAAAGAACATATGAAAATTTAAAAAGAATAGACATCCATTGAACGAGCGCACCACAGTTTGGTAGAAGGAAGGGACGAAGACCCCTTCAGCACTCCACACGCAGGAAAATATAACCTTTATGCAAATGAAGATGATTTGAATAGCAGCATCAGACGATTTTGAGAGTTGTCCCTCTCGGACGACGACAACGAATTAAGGAGGGGAAGGCCAGAGCTTAAGACCCCAGGGCAGAGAGAGCATCGGCGGGATCCTGAGGAGACCCACGGTGTTGAGGACGCTGACGGAGGACGTGGAAGTGACTCGTACGTGGCCAAGAGTGCTGGTGACGCACAGGGACGTAGCGAGGAATCCACTAGTCTAATCGGGTCCAAAACACAAGGAGGTCAACAAGGAGGTCAACCGGCAAAGATGGCTCATCCGGATCAGCAAAAGTTGCCGAAATTCATGGGGAATGGCTCTGAGGATCCCGTACGGCATTGCAAGACATGCGAGACTATCTGGATAGCCAGCGGGCAGGACGACCCCGACCAGTGGCTGAAGGCATTTCCAGCAACACTCAGAGACAGTGCCATTGATTGGTACTCGAAACTGGATCAAGCGTAGAGAGCCACATGGAGGGTCCTGAAGCAGAATTTTCAAGAGGAGTTCAAACTTCTACGGGATGATAGTGAGATCGTCACAGAAATATATCACACCAAACAAAGCAAGCATGAGAACGTACGGACCTACAACAGGAGGTTGAAAGACTTGATAGGAAAGCTGGAGGCACAGCCGGCCGATGGTTTAAAGAAAAGATGGTTCATTGAAGGACTGATTCCCTCACTTCGGCAGAAAATGAAAGTAGTACCGCCATCCTCGTACACGGAAGCCTACAATCGGGCGATGGATATTGAAAGTGAAAATAGGACTTCCTCGAAGGGGAAGAAGAGGGATGACGACGAGAGTGCCGAGGAAAGTGACGATGAATCGGCAACCGTACAAGCCCTTCGGCGGGATATGATGCGGATAATGAATGAACTAAAGGCCGACAAGGAAGGATCCAAAGAAGCCAATGAATTATGGTGTACGGACTGTAAAACGGAAGGTCACACAAAGGCAAGTTGCCCAAAAAAGTTATTCTGTGACATCTGCCAGGTTATGGAACACTCCGTCAAGGAGTGCCCATACAATTTAAAAACCAAAAGTTCGCAAGTATTCTTCACTCAAGGGGAACAGTCAACCCCTCCAACCACGCCACCAAAGCCACAGAACAACAATGCATCCCCTGGAGGCTACCGCAACAGTCGGCGAAATACGCCGAGAAGTAAAATTCAGTACGATAGCAAAGGATGACCGATGATCCAGTGTCGGAACTATAATGAATGGGGTCACTTTGCGAGGGATTGTCAGAGCGGCCAGGGCAACGGGGGAAAACTGTGCAAATGGTGTGGACCGGGTGACCATGAAGACACCGACTGTCCGAAGCAAAAAGGAAGTATCAATATGCTGGAGGTAGCCGACGAGGAAGTCTTGGCGATTACAAGGGCACAGTCAAAAAGGGCAAATTACCCAGACCCTCGTACGGAGAAAGAACGATTTCGGGAAGCCAAGACGAAAATAGAAGAGGCAATGGCAAATGAAGCCAAGAACCTGAAAGCTACCAGTACGTTGCTACAGTTGGAGTCGGAGAAGAATATCGTACGGCAGGTGCTTCACACAACCGTACCCATTAAGGTAACTGATCTCTTGCAAACGATGCCTTATCTCAAAGTAGCGCTGACAAATGCTATTTAAGAAAACCTTCCGAAGAGTTCACCAGAACGTACGGAACGTACGCCAGAAGTGGTAGCCGAGACTTCAGATCCAATGCTCCTAGCAGTAAGCATCGGGAGGAAACCAGCCGTCGTCGAGATGGAAATCTTGGGCATGAAATTATCTAACACTATCATCGATGGTGGTTCAGGAGTAAACGTACTGCCAGAAGAAACCTGGAAGTGTCTGGGTAAGCCGACTCTTTGGCCCCCGACATTCCACCTTGTGGGGGCAGATGAACACGGTATCAGACCGCTGGGTACACTAATGGAGCAGAAGGTCTTGATCGGCACGCAACTGTTTCTGTTGAATTTTGTCGTCATCCCACTAGAGAAAAAGGCGTACAATGCACTCTTGGGACGGGGATGGTTGATCGCTGCCAAGGCAACCCACAACTGGAAGCGGAATACACTCTCAATAGAAAATCGGGGGAGGAAATACACCATTGATCTGAAGAACCAGGCCGTCAGTGAGGATCTAGCATCTTCGGCATCTGACTCCGGAGGAGACTCAGACGATGATGAGAGAAAGTTAATGGAACCAGATGAAGAAGGGGTGTTGGAGATTGGCAGTTGCTCGGAAGATGAGACCAGTTCACTGAGCGGACTATTTCACTGGCAGATGGAGGATTATGAAGTCTTCCACCCGGATTGCCACATGCTGCAAGTCAAGGAGGGGGGAGCAGAGGAAGACAACGGCTCGACCAGTGAAACATTCCCACCTGAGTACGGAGAATATAAAGAAGGTATGGCAGAATTGGATGTGACGCCAGCCCACAAGTTCGAGCAGGACAAAATCATAAAGTACGAGGAACCAACGTTGAAAAAGGTAAACCTTGGGGAATCAGCCAAACCTAAGGAGATTTTTGTGGGTGATGACTGGGACCCTGTCCTGAAAGCGGCAGCGTTCAGAATCTTCAGGGAATACAAAGATGCTTTCGCCTGGACGTACAAAGATTTAAAGGGCGTACCACCGGAGTTATGCGTACACAGGATTCCTCTCGTACTGGGAGCCCAGCCCGTACGGAAGCGACCATACAGAATGAACAAAAATTATGCCGCTAAAGTACAGGAGGAGATTGAGAAGATGTTGGAGGCCGGCATCATTTTCAAGGTGGAGGTCAGCGAGTGGGTATCACCGATCGTCATATCATTGAAAAAAGAGAAGGAGCAAATTAGAATCTGTGTTGACTTTCATAGTCTGAATGCAGTGACTATCAAGGATCCATTTCCCATCCCCTTCACCGACTCAATTCTGGAAGAAGTGGCCGGGCATGAAATGTATTCCTTTCTAGACGGCTTCTCGGGTTACAATCAGATAAGCATTGCGGAGGAGGACAAATTAAAAACCACGTTCGTCGTCGAGGACGGAGTGTATGCATACAACCGCATGCCGTTTGGATTATGCAACGCACCAGCTACATTCCAGAGGATAATACTCCACATCTTTGATAAAATGTCGGTAGGTAATTTCAAGGCCTTCCTCGATGATTGGTCGATTTATAGCGATAAGGAAAAACATTTGAAAGCTTTAGGCGAGTGCATGGAACGGTGTAGAGCAGCCCGCCTTGCCTTGAATCCGAAGAAATGCCGATTCATGATGCCGCAAGGGAAGTTGCTCGGACACATTGTGTGCAAAGCTGGGTTGAAAACGGATCCCGACAAGGTGCGAGTCATCGTACAAATGGAGGCTCCGGAAAACGTCACTGGTGTAAAGTCTTTTCTCGGCCATGTGGGCTACTATCGGAGATTCATTAAAAAAATTTCCCAAGTATCGTACCCCCTCGACCTACTGACGAGGAAAGGCCAACCATTTGTATGGGCCGGAGAACAGGAGAAGGCATTCCAGGAACTGAAGGATCGCTTGATCAGCTCACCCATATTGATGTATCCGGATTGGGATAAGGAGTTCCACGTACATGTAGACGCCTCTAATTTTGCCATCGGAGCAACCCTAGCACAAGTTGGAGCACACGGGTTGGATCACCCAATATTTTTTGCCAGCCGGCTACTTTCAAAGGCAGAAAGGAATTACAGTACGACCGAGCGTGAGGCACTGGGAATGGTTTACGCCGTACAGAAGTTCAGGCATTACCTCCTAGCCACGCCGTTCACTTTCTACGTGGATCACCAAGCTTTGATGTACCTGGTAAACAAGCCCATTATCCAAGGACGGGTGAGTAGATGGTTACTGTTGTTGCAAGAATTTACGTTCACCATCATCGTACGGCCGAGAAAGAGCCATGTTATTGCCGATCAATTATCCAGAATTCGGTCGGGTGAACCCGCAGAGGGTGGGGTGAATGAAGACTTTCCGGATGCACATTTATTTCAGATTGCAATATTACCCTCATGGTACGAGAACATTGGAGACTATCTGTCCACATCCACGTTTCCGGAAGATATGCCACCAGCCGAAAGGAGGAAGATCGTACTGAAAAGTAAGACATTCCAGTTGATCAATGGGTTACTCTATAAGATGGGACCCGACCAGATACTCTGGAGATGTGTCGTCGAAGAAGAAATACCTGGCGTACTAAAGGAGGCACATGAAGGACTAGCTAGCGGCCATATGGGACCTGATGCTACAGCAAGGAAGATTCTCTTGGCAGGGCTATGGTGGCCGACGATGCACACTGACGCCAAAGAATGGGTGGTAGGCTGAAACACTTGCCAGAGGGTCGGGAAACCATTGAAGCGGGATTTCATGCCACTGCATCCCTCACAGCCTCAGGAATTGTTCGAACGATGGGGGTTGGACTTCATCGGACCGTTGAAGGTGAGTCACTTGCATCGATGCCGATATATTGTGGTCGCTACAGAATATCTGACGAAGTGGGCGGAAGCTTGAGCGTTGCCAAACAATACAGCACAAAGTACGGCAAGATTCATCTATGAGCAGATAGTAACACGGTACGGCATCCCCATTCGGATCACGAGTGATCGTGGAGGACACTTCGTTAATCATGATATCAGGTTGATGACGACAGAGTTCCGAATTTTTCACAACCTGTCAAGTCTGTACTACCCGCGAGCTAATGGCCAGGCGGAGTCTACAAATAAGGTGCTCGTGTCAGTGATTCACAAATCATGCGGTGTGGAAGAAGCTGACTAGGAAGAAAGGTTACCAGCCGTCCTATGGGCATATCGTACAACGTACAAGGTAACAACGGGCCACACGCCTTTCCAGTTAATGTACGGTCAGGAGGCGGTGATGCCGATGGAGTATATGGTACCAAGTCTGAGGATAGCCGTGGAGAATCGGTTGGGCGATACCGAAAGTTTAAAGGAAAGACTATACCAACTGAATAAGCTGGACGAGCGAAGAGTGATGGCACAATGGGCGACGGAGAACATGCAACGACGACGGAAATATTGGCACGACAAGCATCTCCAGCGAATGAATTTCCGACCGGGACAGTTAGTTCTGAAGTATAACGGCCGCAATGAGATCAAGCCGGGGAAGTTTAAAGTTCGTTGGTTGGGACCGTTCCGAGTACGGGAAGTAGGTGACAATGGGTCTATAAAATTAGAAAATCTTGATGGGTCACTGATATCAGAGGCAATCAACGGATCGAAGCTAAAGCCATATCAGGAGAGAAAAGAGAAGAATCCTATCGCCATCAACATGTTGGGCTATGCAACAAAGGAAGACTGGCCTGTGCAAGTTGAAAGCCCGAGAAAACAAGACTGGGGACTAGGAGGTCCCGGATATGTAGCAGACAATGTCTGGGCAGAATCAGGGCGAGATCAAATAATTGAGGAGAGGTTGGCAGAGAAGCGAGTAGAAGGAATTGCAGTACCACGAATACACAAGCACTTGACCAATGCAGTATTCGGAACCCCTGCATTGTAGCGTCGAATGGGGGGACATTGGCACTATGTAGCCCCTTATGAAGGAGTAAAACGGGGATATATAGCCAAGGACTTGGACGCGGAAGCCCAAGCGGAAAAGGAGAACCAGGCAGAAGAACAAGATGAACTGCAAAAAGAGGACGAGGAGGAACGGACTGATGAGCAATGGGATGCTTATTTCGAGAAGAAGGCCCCTTGTTTAAAGACAGTGTTGAAGACAGAAGATACGTTTGTGTCAATGGTGGACGGATATACAGAAGATCTTCTGAAACAAATGCGTCGAGAAAGAAGAAAAGTACCAAGGGTTAGGAAGATCGCAACTCAAGATGGACTTTGGAAAATAATTCCTAACCTGGCGGGACCACCGACAGTACAAGGCGACGATGTTACGTGGTATCAAAAGTATGGCGGAAGGTACGTCAACGGGAGTTTTCGAGGTATTGGTCCTGCCCCTTTACTGGATAAATGGTTTGATATAGAATATATAGGAACCTGTTGTGATGAAGAATGTTATAAACGGCCACCACACACATGTAAATGGTATTACACATCAGAATTAAAAGTCCGGACACACAGTGAAGTCAGAGGAATAAAAAGAAAAGAAGAGAGAAGAGAGGAGAGAGAAAGTGAACAGAAGTGGAAAAAAATAAAAAGAAAAGAAGAGAGAAGGGAGGAGAGAGAAAATGAACGGAAGTTGGAAAAAATAAAAATAAATAGAAAAAAAGCTATGGAAATAAAAGAAAATAACAGAGTAAGTAAAGAGAAACAAGGCGAATGGGAAGAAAAGAGAAAAGAAGAGAAAAATAAAAGAAATGAAAGAGAAGTCAGAAAAAAAAGCAAACAAAGGGAGAAAAAATTAAATAAGTCGGCCATCAAGAGAAGTATTAAATTAAATAAAGTGAGGCGAATTAAAATAAACGCCTTGAGTATTGAACCAACTGTACGGCCAAATGAGAAATGGACTGAGGGGAATAAATGGCGAAAGATTAAAGGAAAGAATATTAAAATAATAAAAAGATGCCAAAGCTCGACTAGGAAGAAAGGCGTACGGCCAAGGGGGAAGGTAGTTAAAGTTAAAAATGGAATAAATATAGAACCCAGACTCGTACGGCCATTTGAAGAGGCGACAGGTTGGAGACAAGACAGAACACAGCAAGATCACAGAGGGAAGGAAGGGAGTAAGAACCCTCACGAATTTATCAGTTGCAGAGGCGCACCAAGCATAGGGAAGGAACTCGTACGGAATTTAGAAAAGCCTGAAGTCGTTCGGCATTTAAGGGTTGACATCGTACGGCATCAGTGTATCAGGTATCTTCTTCAAATCGTACGATATTTAAAAATTCTTCAGTTTTCATCTGGTTGGCCACTGGCAGTCGTACGGCATCCATTACAAATTGGAAATTCTGCTGAATTGGACATCGTACGGCATTTTGTTGATTCCTTTCAAGTCGTAAGGCAATTTGTTGAATTCCTCCAGGGCATACGGCATTCATCACAACTTGGAAATTGTGCCAAACTCTACATCGTACGGCAGCTTACTGATCCTCTCCAGGTCGTACGGCATCAGCACATCAGTAATATCCAAGTCGTACAGCATCAGGATATCAGAAGATTTCGTACGGCATCAGCATACCAGAAGAATTCGTACGGCATCATTCTAACAGCAGGAATCGTACGGCATTCACAAATCGCACAGTGTCTCCAGGTCGTACGGCATTCACAGTGCTTCCAGGTCGTACGGCATCCTCAGTGCTTCCAGATCGTACGGATTTCACAGTGTCTTCAAACCGTACGGCAATTACAGTGTTTTCCAGTTGTGCGGCAATCACAAGGGTCCCAAACCATACGGCCTCAGGGTTGCAAAGTCGTACGGCCATCCATCCAAATCGTACGGCCTTGGCAGATCATTTTGCAGTTCGGCAGTTTCCGTCAGTTCGGCAATTCGGCAATTTTCATCGGCAGTTCGACAGTTTTCATCAGTTCGGCAGTTTTCGGCAGTTCGGCAGTTTTGATAGTTTCGGCAATTTTCACAACTGTCTCGAGAGTTATAAAGTCGGCTGAAATCGCCGAACTAACAGAAAGATGGACAAGGGCAAGAAGGCTATGCAGCACCAGCCAAAGGTAGCCTCGGCTGGGAAAAGAAAAAGGATGGACGCCGATAATGAAACGATGACATGGGAGAACCTGACCGGCAACGAGTGCAAGCAGTGGTGGCGAAGCACTCCTGACGACCACTCCCTGAAGGTTGCGCTTCGACATGCTCGGGTAGACAAGGCTGTGCTCGTGCCCTTCTTCAATTCTCGGGAGTTTGAGCTGTGGCTGAAGGCGATGGTGGATAATTATTGCAGGCATACGCACAAGTCAATCATTGATTACAGAGGTTGCCGAGTGACTGTTTCATTTTGGCCGCAGGGCTTTGAGTGGGTGTTTGGCATCCCAGCTTCAGGTATAGGGGTTAACAAACCCAAGAGGAAGACACAGGAACACAAGGAACTGTTGGTCAAGCAGGTGTGCCGAAGTGACTTGTCAGCCGAAGAACAGCATACCATATGGAGTGCTGGCAATCGAGGCCTCCGGAAAAACCACTTAGCAATAGCAGAATGGAAATGCTTGCTTGACCTAATGAAATGCCGACTCACAGGTGCTAGCCGAGCGTCAGACATTGCTTTATGGCTGGTTGATTTCATGGTCGGACTCTGCGCTGGCCGAGTATACAACTGGGCGAGGCTACTCACAGAGCAGATGAGGGATTTTTTAGCGCAAAGGCATAAGGCCTTCTACATGACCCAGCACACCATAGCCCTCTTTCTGGATGTCGTTCACACACAGGTGCCCGAGCGCAATTGGGGTCGGTTGCGGCCACTCACTCATCTGGATCCTGGATTGCCGACCGTATTCTACTGGTCGGAACTGGAAGTAAAGCAGGTCGGCGAGGGCACAGCTTCAGGGAAGAGGAGGAAACAGAAGGAGGCGTCGGTGGAAGAGGAAACATCAGAGGAGGAGGCCTCGGAGCAAAGCGATGCATCTGACAGGGAGGAGCCCATCGATTTATCTTCCTCGCCCTCAGAGTCTAGTCCACCAGTCGATGAGGAGGTATCCGTCGCCATAGGGGGTCAGGAGGCAGGCGAGATTGACATACCAGTATTGCAGCCGGCAGGATTTACTCTTCCGACACCGCCAGCCAGCCAGAGCACACACTCAGTCACGTTCACCCTTCCTGTTGCGCCAGTTGGAGCCGGGCGAATGTTGAGGGTAGCTGCTTCACTACCAGGTACATCGCCAGGGTGGGCACCTCTCGCCACCACGACATCACAGGGGGCAGTCACGGTCTCGGCAGGGTCCACTGCCTCCATCGAGATATTGCCAGCAGTCTGTTCTCTCACACCACCGCCAGCATTGGCAGCGACAGGAGTGGCAACCTCGGCAGCAGGAGCTGGGGGAATGACGGAGGCCACTGAGGAGACGACTCTAGCCCCAGGAGCACCCGGAGTAGCACAGATCGATAGCTGGTTGGGATCGGTAGGCCTCACATTGGACGTGGCCGAGCAGCTCAACCAGCAGGAGAAGAGTCCCTCGGAGGGACAAGGGGATGAGGAAGGGCCAGTCGTTCACACCCAGCAGAGTGAGACGGCCAGACTTGGCGAGGACACACTTGCACACCCGGAGGCGAGCATAGCAGAGGCACCAAAGACAGCCATTCAGGAGCCTCAACCGGTAGTCGGGGAACCGCCCCAGGAGGAGACAGAACATTGTATACCTTCTGAGGATGAGGAGAACGAGGAGGGTGCTTCCACGGAGGGATTTCTCGTGGAAATGTCACAGCCAGACCCGTCGGACCCAGTAGGCACGGTGCAGCGATATGTGCAGGAGCTCGAGCATATGGGCAGGTTGATGATCCGAGTGGGACAAGTTTCCAGGGACCTGAGGATTGGCCGATCGCCTCTAGTGGGCCAGGAGGTTCACCGCATCCGAGGATTTGTGCAGATGGGCTGTGAGGCTGAGTTCGCCCGGATATTTGGCGAGGGGTGGCCAGCAGGAGAGACTCCTGCTATGATGAGAGCCTGGCGGGTTCGACCATCGAGGCTAGTAGGGCGGGATGCAGGCGTTCTGGAGAGTTTATACTACATAGAGCTTGCCTTCCAAGATGTCTTTATTCTGATGAAGCGCCAAATATTCTCCACTGAGGTAGCAGTATCACGTCGAGTGGATGCCTATAGACTTCTGCAGAGGGTCAAGGATGAGTCCGCTGCGACCATCAAGAGCATTCAGAATGACTTGACTGAACAATATCGGCTTGCCAGTGAGAGGGGAGCTCGATTGGAGGTCTTGGAGCCTCGGGTGGCAGCCTTGGAGGAGGAAGCACAGCAAAAAGAGACAGCATGGCAGCAGCAAGTGACAGCGTTGGAGGATCAGTTGGCTGCAAAAGAGGTGGAATTGGCGGCCAAGAATGCAGAAGCGGAGAGGGCAAAGAGCCAACTAATGGAGGCAGCCCGGATGGTAAAGGCGGCGAGGGAGAGGGAGATCCTGGCAGATCGGCAGCTTCGCACACGTACGGAGGAGCTGAGGCGCCTGCGAGCAGAGCATTCTTCCACCACTCCGACGTCATCTGTGCATCCAGGGACGCACTCCCTTCCCCCTACTTCTCAGTGATCTTATCTTGCTGTATGTATGTCGTCTGGAAGACAACTTTTTTGGGGGGGATGATGTTAGTCGTATATTTTACTTTGTTATTGGCCGTAGTCGGCCTTGGTCGTAGTCGGCCAATTTTCAATAAAACTATAGATTAGTAAAGAATAATAATGTCATGTACTTTCGGGAAAGCATGTTCAGATTAATGTTATGTTAATGTTGTTACGAAGCGTCGTGTCGGTTGGTTATCTAACCACCACCGAACGCTATATGTAGTCGGTTGGGATAGTCGGGGAATGAGGATGATGAGTTGTTATGTGCCGATGGTTATGTTGTAAGCATTGTGATACTCCTTTGTACATGATATTCCTGATGATGAATAAAGTTTCTAGCATTCAACTATGATATCTTTCAGTTTACTGTTTTATCCTATATTCTGCACATTACCAGTTTGCCAGTAGTACGTAGAGTTTGAATCTCATTCCGTAGGCAAACATCTACCACACAATACCTACATGTCTAAAAAAATATCAAATTTCTTAGAGCAATATTCAACTCTATTATAAAATCTCAACAACTTTATCTTTCTAAGGGTTTCTCAACCAAAGCCCAAAAACCTTTGAACTTAGAGAAAACTTCAAGATTAGATCTAAGAAAATAAACCCATGTATCTTGAGTAATCATCTATAGATGAAGCATAATAACATGATTTATCAATAGAACCCACATCCACTAGACCAAACACGTACAAATGAATGATTTCTAAAAATACATTTTGCTCTAACCCTTCTAACAGAAAAATAAACTCTATTCTACTTTTCAAACGCAATGCTCACAAAAATCAAACTCATTGAAATAATCAATAAAATTATCACCAATCTTTTATTAATAATGGTCCAAAGACCTATTTCACCAATGTGGCCCAAACGTTGGTGCCACAACATACATGCACTTTTTGAAGTGTTAGTGACATTGGAAAAACTAACAAAATGTGGAAGCATCTAGCCCTAAGTTACCAGTTCGGGTTCGGGTTCGGGTTCAGGCAAAAATTTTTTGGGGGTTGAGTTCATTTCGGGTTTGTTGATACAAAAACATATAAAAATCAGAAATATATACATATTTGCAGCAGTAATTAAGTTCAAAATACACCACCATATTAATAGTCAAATCACATAGCAAAATACACCACCAATTTCATAGTCAAATAATAAAATATTAGTGAAACTCGAATGTCATGATATAGATTAAAGTTCAAACATAATAATGTCAAGTGTCGACAATCAGCCATCATTGATCATTGATCAAATATCATATGGGTCATCAAAAATATCATCATCACCATCCATATTAGATGATGTATGTAGTGGTAAATCAGAAGAACCGCAAATAGTGCCCGTGGCACTAGCACTACCACTAGCACTCTAATGCTCACTAGCTGGCTCATAGTCATTATCAACATCAAGTGCAACAAAGTGGCTTGTGGAAGCATCCAAGTCAAGACGCTCTGGCTCAATATCCCACTTCCTTGTGTCTCCTTCTTTGTAGGCACTTTGTTTGTAAGGAGCCGCAAGTTTGAATGCACATACACCAAGTCCCCGGCCTTTTCTGAATGTAGTCTATTGCGCTTTATTGAGTGGATGGAGTATGTGCTCCAACTCCTCTCAGATGAAGATGAACTAGCAACCTATTAAGACCAAATTAAATAGTTAAGAGTTACAAAATTTAACTAATTAAATAAAATATAAATAAAATTATAAAATATAAAACTTAAATTTAAATGATAAAAGATTTTGACTATAAAACTTACTTGGGATAAAAATTTGATTGCAAGAGGTTGTAGGTACGTGTATGCTTGGCCATGGAAGTACCACCAGCACCAACTATGAGCATCAACCATGTACTTGTCTCGAAGAGCATCATGACCACAATCACTAGAGCATGCAAAACCCATGAACTCAGCCTCACTACATCACGTCAGTCACAATCAGTGAAGAGTCTACAAAGTGTTGCCTTGTACCCTTGAGCCATTTCAGCATCTCTATATGGGGCAACTCCTGTTGTCACAGAAAGTAGCTAAGCACTATAGTATTTGGGACTCAATGCAAAAGCAAGATGTAGCGGAGTGGTCATTCTATTCCATCTCTCTACAATGATTTTGTGTAGCTCTTTGAAGAACTTTTCTTCAGGATCTTTCCTTTTTGCATTGATGATGGCTTTCATCTTCTCAATCATTGAGTCGATGCCATCATATACTTCACCAAAACAAGGTCTATCTATGTCAGTATAATAGATCATGCTCACTATGGGCTCAGTGAAACTAAGGAGATACTCAACACAATCCCACCAAATGTCATCTAGGATCATTTGTTTAACCTTTGTTGCCCTTGCAGTGCTAGATTGCCTCTATATGGACCAATTAGGGCTCATGACCATGTTAGAGAGTGTCTCACGAACCTTCACAAGTCATCTCAACACAATTGTATTGGAGGCAAAACGGGTCTCAACAACCTATTTGAAAATCAAAATAATAAAAACTTTAAATTTACAAAAACTAAAATAAAATTGAAACATGTTTATTATTTAATTTACCTTCAACAGCTCCAATTTTAAGAATGTTTTAAATATGCCTTGTGAAATATGGTGGTTGGTGATGAACATTTGGATGTCTTCGGCCTCAACATACACCTATTTGATCCAATCATTTTTGTTGTTAGTTTTTTGTAGCATTAGGTTGAGGGAGTGGACAGCACAAGGTGTCCAAAAAATGTGTGAATACCGCTCCTCAAACAATAACCCAACAGCCCTACAATTTTTTGCATTGTTTGTTATAACTTACAAAACCTTTCGAAGGCCCACTTCATCAATAGCTTAACGAAGAATGTTAGCAATAAATGTGCAATCCTTCACCTCTCCTTCCAAATCCACTGCTCTCAAAATCATTGTCCCTTTATGTAACGACCTAGTCCGTTCATAACGTAAAAAGATGTTAATTTACATCCTACAAGTAAATAAACGAGTTAACATGACATTGCAATAAAAAAATTTCCTTTTCTTTATTGATAAAACACGAACAAGTTGCAATATTAATTTACAATAAAGATTCCATTTCAATATAATAACTTCACAAGTACAAGAAACAAGAATACATACCTTAACTAACATAGCTCCAATGAGCTTTAAAATAAATAGTAGTAAGAAGGTCCAAGATTCTTTTCCTTTCAAATCTTGGTACATCAACCGCTTGCTATGGAGGAGAAACATCACTCAGGCGTTTTTCTGCCAACCATTGACTTATAATGCGGTCCACTGTACATCCATTATTCAATAGATGGCCCTCCCTTCATTGAAGAGATTGGTAGGGTATCCGTTAACAATTACCAACTAAGCATAGTGTTGTGTCCTACACAACTAGATATCATTAAATGTTACCTAGGAGTCTCTCAAGCTTACCTCAATTAACCTAATAACTTTAAGATGACGGATTATACTTGACTCCTATCCTCATTTCAATCCTAGTATATATTAACTAGTAAAGCCATATTCTCCTTATATGGAGACAATACAAAATATGCAATTTCACACTAATTTGCATTTTAAATCTTATCTCAAATTCTTTCACATAAATTCCCTTTTATGCATATCAAATAAACGTTTTCCTTGAAAGTTCTTTCCCCCTATAACTAAATTGCATTCATTAAGATACCACCCCTGGTGTGATATCTAATTTTCCAATTTTGCGCTAGATAGATTTTGCTTGATCATAAAATGATAAACATTATGCATGGACTTGGTAACATTCAATGAAAGTAATCATCAAGAAGAGAAATTACTAAACACCAACGGATTACTTTCTTTCCAATGAACAAAATTATATTTAAATATTGTACTTGTTGTCTAGGATCTGTAACAGCATTTAAATGCTAAGATCTCTGCTCTAGGCACTAGCATAGCCATTACAAGACAATTGAAACAGCAGATTTGCATATACTTTCTAAGTACAATATAGAACTGATTTCACCACACAGGCTACTCAAAAACATCCTAACAAGACTGTAACAACTCAAACATTTATGTCAGCTATCATAATAATCAAGGGAAAGTGTATAAGACTAACAGGGATGCTTCACATTGTTTGACAGTCCACCATGCTTAATTCTGGGCAGTATTGACACTGGTATCATCTTATTACATACTTATTTCAGACTCTATGATTGTCTTATAAAGGTAACAAATACTGATTACACACAGCAGTCACTATCACACTGGTTTCCTGATTACCAGCAGTAACAGTCCTCAACATTAATAAATTCTGAGTGTAAGGAAGGTTGAAAGATGTGATATAATATAGACTCAGACCTGGTATAATATTGACCCAGTCTGGAAGTGGTTGCAGCAGTTACAGGAGTTCCTGAAATGCCCGAACAGCAGCTATAGACACCTCCTTTGCGATCGATTCCCTTGAGAATTGGTATATCCAGCCTCATACATCTCAAACACCTCTTCCAAAGTCCTCTAACAAGGCCCACGTTCAGATTTTAGACATGCCACTGTAGCGAATTATTGTAGTGAATCACTGTTCACGCGGGTACTGTTCACGATCACTGTAGCTTCGACACTGTTCACGACCACTGTTCATTGATTCCAAAACTCACCAATAAATTCAGATGTGAACTCTATTTGAATCCACCAATCTTGAAGGAATGGGTTTCCGTCCAAACCTTCTTGGTTCTAAGGGGTTTCGTCCTCAAAACAACCCAGTCCCTGATTTCTAGCAACCCTGGAGAAATAGCTTCAATATCATATTCTCATAACACATCTCAAATGAAAGGATAGCCTTGCTTATATAGCTTCTTAAGTCGGTGAATGCTTGTACTTTTTGCAATGTGGGATAAAACATTTCTTACTTTTTAATTCCTCTTTATGAAGTAGCTTCTCGAACAAGCTAGAGAGCTTTATGAATTAAAGTGACTTTATATTGTCAATTTATAAAGTCACTTTATGAAAATGTCTTAAATACATTTTAACACCCCCCCTTATGCCAACATATCATAAAGTCATTTAATGCTATAATGGCCACACTCTTAATGACATTTTATAAAGTTAAATAATAACTTTATAATATAATCACTAGCAATTAAATGCCATTATAATTTTAATATCTCATTAATTACTCATGATCTCTTTGTCCCATCTGAACCTGGAGGTCAACCATTGTTCCCACTATGCATCCAACTGCCTTACTATAAATAGTAAGGGTCCCTCTCTAACAACCACTAATTTACTATAAATAGTAAATCCCTCATTATCTGATCAAACTAGTTATGCAAGGGATCGACACTGCAATCATAGCCTATCTAGGTGCCCTGCTATAAATAGAAACTATGACTTTCCTGAAATGATGACTTACTATAAACAGTAAGTGTGCCAAACTGAACCAAACGAAGAGCAATCCTGAACACTTCTGACCTCTAGAATGGGAATAGGCCTCTGCACTGCCAATTGGGACCCTCTAGCCGTCAGTCTTAGCCTATGAGGGCCAATAATAGGCTAATCCAAACATAAACGATATCATCCAAAAAAGGGGACATTAGAATCCACCCTCCTTGAAATTGCTTGTCCCCAAGCAATCTCAGAAGCAAAGTAAAACACAAGTCCACCTGGATCCCAAGGGTAGATCTGTGTAATGTCCCTACAATCATGAAACAGCCTCTATAACACCAACACTAGCGCAACCTGTTGAATTATCTATAGGTGAAAAAGGAAAGCTACTTTGGAATCTGATTTGATGCCTAGTCCAAGGATCTTGCACAAATGGCCTTTCACTCGACTATATGAGTTTGAATATCTAACTTTACAATGACCACAAATCCAAACATAACCTCCACTACCTGGAAGTTGTTGTACCATTTCAACATATTTTCAAAGGGTAGAGTTTGGGTTTGTTTTAAATGAGATTGGCTTGTGGAGATAGAAACAGTTGCCATTGTAATACCTAAGGCAACAAGTTCAATAAACAACACATTCCATTTATTCAAAGTATTAAAACTTGATAGCTTAATTCATTTTAAAAAATTAAGCATGTGGTATAGATACCTAGAAGAATGAAAACAAACCAAAAACTTCAAAACAAAACAAGAGAGTTCATTTGTGAAAAAAAATGTAGAAAAAGAAACCAAAAACCTACCTCTTTTGAAGAAATCTTCCTCTACAATCTTCTTGGCAACAAACACTTGCAAATGCTTAGGAATAGCACAACAACCAACTTTGAGCATTCAACGATCAATCTTCAACTCTATCCATGCAATGGAAAGCAAGAAAATAAGTTAAACAATGGACGTAAAAAGTTTTGTTTTTAATTCACAAAATGATAAATGAGTTTGCTTTTGCCTATTAGGTGTTTTATTAGGCATAAATTAGGGTTAGAGGCTTTATTGTATATTTTAAAGTCAAAAAAAAGGGAAAGTTGTGCCTAGGCATGTGAAGGGCCCAAATACGCTTTGGGTCTGCCCGGGTTTAGTAGGGCCAAACCCACATGGGAACAGACCCGGACCGGACCAGGACCCATTCCTTCTTACCTATGGACCGATAACATAGATCTAGCCTAAATAAAGTCATACACCATGAGCCACTCACTACCACCCAATTTCTTCTGACCAACCTACAACCAAACTTGTCAAATATCATATCCACACCAAAATCATTCAACATAGATACAAAAATAAAAATTCTCATAAATCCTAGAATGTGCAAAACACCGATATGAGTTTTCACTCTATCACCACTCAAACACAATTGCACCTTCCCCTTACCAACAATTTGATGCTAATTGTTGTCACCAAGGAAAACATCTCCATCATAAGCTCAATAAGATGAGAACCACTCCTTGTGAAAAGTTGTGAGGTAAAAGCAACCTAAATCAACTAACGAAAAGTCATCATTAGCAACATTATTAGACATAAATAAAGCATCATTACAATCGTCATTGAAGAAGTCACTAAATGTTTTCATCTTATTTCTGCATTAATCTACTTGTCATTGCTTCATACAATTTCTGCACTTCATTTTTCTCTTCACAAGGGTTTTGGATCATCTCTTTGACTTGGATCTATCTTTCAATTTATTTTGTTCCCCTTTAGAGCCACCTTTATCCTTGGGCCTTCCCCAAACATACAAGGCATCCTTGGAACCATCATCCATGGACGTTTCTCATTTCTTCAATGGATAATGCAACAAGGGTGTCCATCTTTGGCTTTGAACACTGCCACTATTAACAACAATTAGGTTCTCACAAAATTCAGGAAAAGAACTAAACAATAAAATACACTTATCCTCCTTTATTTTCACATCTACTAAACCTAGTTAGCTAAATCAAATTAAAGGAATTCAAATATCCTACAACAAAATCACCTTCATTTTTAAAGAGTGCAAATGTCCTCTAACATATAGCTTATTAGTCATAAATTTAGTTTGATAAATATCACCTATCCTCTTCCACAGTGTGAATGTAGTGATCTCCTCTAAGACATTCAAAAGAACAGAATTTGTAAGACAACCAAATGGTTCCCTATGCCTTATTGTCCAACTTCTTTAAATTTTTCATCAAACATTCCCTTGGGCTTTTCCTCCTTCACAACTACTCTGCATTTATTCCTTTCTTCCAAGAGATCCTTTGTCTTCAACTTCCAAAACTCATATCCTCTATTTTCACATCTACTAAACCTAGCTAACTAAATTGAATTGAAGGCATTCAAATATCCTCCAATAGAATCATTCAAATATCCTGCAATAGAATCACCTTAATTTTTAAAGAGAACAAATGTCCTCTAAAATATAACTTACTAGTCATACTTTTAGTTTGATAAATATCACCTATCCTCTTCCACGGTGTGAATGTAGCGATCTCCTCTAAGACATTCAAAAGAACAGAATCTGTAAGACAACCGAATGGTTCCCTATGCCTTCTTGTCCAACTTCTTTCATTTTTCATCAAGCATTCACTTGGACTTTTCCTCCTTGACAACTACTCTCCATTTACTCCTTTTTTCCAAGAGATCCTTTGTCTTCAACTTCCAAAACTCATATATAAAGCCATTGAACTTTTCAATCTCTGAATTGGAAGTGAATAACATAATTACAACCACAAATAGATCTACAAAACCCACTAATTTAAATGCTTCCATTGAAATTTTGATCACAATCTTAGGCTTTGATACCAAATGTTGAGGAACCAATGAAAAATTACTATGAAAGTATATGCATAAAGTGAACAAATTAGATTATCCGAAATGAATAAACATGTGATTAACCATTAAATCTAATATACGTAATATGAAGAAACGCATACATTGTACCTAGTGTCATTGAACTTCTCAATCTCTAAATAGGAAGTAGATGACATGGCTACAACCACAAAAGGATCTGCAAAACCCACTAAATTAATTACTCCCATTGAAAAAAAACTCATAACACTTCCAAAAAGGTGTCCCTCTCTTATCACAACTATAGACTCTGATACCAAATGTTGAGAAACTGATTAACAATTATTGTGAAAGTATTTCGCATATAGTGAACAAATTTGATTATTTGAAATTAAACAAGCAATAAACCATGAAATTTAAAATATGTAACATTAAGAAGGACGTAGGAATCAAATCAGAAAGCACATATAATGAAACACATAACATTAAATGTACATGGAGAAACCTTTTGAGAAAAAATTCCACTATCAAAAAAGCACAAGCCATACATTAATCCAATAACAATTTATTACAATACTATGTCCAATTTTCTACCTTCAATTTGACAACATTCTCATAGAATAATAGTACTCACACATGCAAAAGACCCATTGTACAACTATCCAAGGCACCCAATTTATAGAGAACCAAAAGGGAAAAACCATAAATGGATTCCTAAAACCAAAACCCACAATATGGCAAAAACCCAACATCCCCATGACCAAAATATTCAATGCACCATGAATAGTAACCAATAATGACAGCATATTTGACTCATGTCAAGGGTGGCCACACTTCCCCAATTATAATACTTTATTTCCAAGCCATTACACTCTATGGACCCCACCCTTCATAACACAAAATGCTCCACTCTCCCACCTAGTCCTTAGGAATGAAAAAGTGGCATAAATGTGTTGGCGTTTAAATTCGCACCTTTGGAATGCGGATTTAAAACGGACAGCTATGCACAGATAAACTGCTCTTCAAATTAGGAGGGGAAGCTCCCTCTTGCTGATGGTGTGAAAGAAAGTAAATTAAAACTAATTCGCCTATCTTTTTGGTTCAGCTAGAGCACAAGGTTTATAAAACACAAGACGCCGCAGCTGAGATTTTCTTATTAAGAACTTCAACTACAACTAACTTAAGCTAAAGACATTTCTAACTTCTCAAGTAATACGCAGAGCAAGAGAAATTAGAAATGAACAAGGTTGATTCTCTAACAAATGCTTAAGAGAATTCTCCTTCCAACATACATCTACTTACTTTCAATGCAAGCTGAAATTAAAGCTCATATAAGCATAACACAATAAACGGAAATCTGAGACATTATATCAAGGCAAAAGAGGCTCAAGACTTTATTTCTCAAACTTTTGGAACAAAGATTACACTAAACACATGCACGGAACAAGAACTTGCAACTAGAGAGGCTTGCAATCTTGTTCTTACACAACGGGAACAACCATTACAACAACTACTTGTTGGCTAAACGAGACTCAGCAATTCGCTATCATAAACACAATTCAACTGACACTGAATAACAACTTGTTGCATTACAGGCTTGCAATTTGCTATCACAATAACTGTTAAAGAAAACTAATGAGCAAAGGCTCTTATTTATAGGCAAGCAGAGGAGTAGGGAACCCTAAAATCTCCTTGCTTTTACAACTAGGGCTTGCTCAGCAAGCAAGCTTTATTTCTAAATCTAGAAAGAAGATAACAACTAACACCTAAGAAAGTAGGAAAAGTAGGAAATGCCAACTATTACAATTTATCTTCTTTCTCTTCTTCAAACAATGGATACGAATCGCTCCAAGAATAGAAAGAAAGCAAAAAGAAAGTTTTAGATGAAAGCCGCTTTAAATCTCAATCATATCCGCTAAAAAGCAGGAAATTGGGTCTTGATCAAATGTATTGATACTATCTAAGGAAATATTCCGATCCTCCAAGATCTCTTCGCCTTCTATGACCAAACTTAGAGAATCTTTCACTTCTTTGGCTGCTTTATGAGTTCTATTCTTGAAAAACATCGCTGCCCCAAAAGATTACTCACTAATTGATGACTTGGTGGCTCTGCAACTTTATGCTTCTGAAACTTCTGATTTCCAACAGAAGAGTATTTGTAATGTCCCCAATTTAGCCCTACGCTCTTCATTTGGATTTAGCCTATTTTTGGAAACTCGTAGGCTAAGCAGAAGCTCGAATCAGGGTTTCCAAACTTCTTGGAGGATGTTTTCTTTTTTTGCAGAGTCTTCTTTTGGAATTGTTGAACTTGGATTGCGGATTCCTTCTGGGTTTTCTGAGAGCTTCACGTTGGTGGTTTCAATTCGGCATTCTGAGCAATTACATGAATTTACTATTTTTAGTAAATTCTATTTTTAGCAGTGGACTTGTTGACTCCTAATCAGTTGGCTCCACTTTGGCAGTCTGTTCAGACGGTATGGTTGAATTTGGCTTCTAATGCATTTCCATGGTGATATAAGATATTTTATATTATAATGTTATAATTTAACATTATAATTCCTTGTTGTAGCATCATGAATTAATATTGTCTTTAAAAGGGGGACATTGAAGGGTATTTTCACATAGAGGAAATATTTTATTATTTCTAAAGCCAAATATTGCTCAAGGAGTTTGGACGCCAACTTTGGGTGAGCCAAATATTTTATTTAAAAAGTGAAATTTATCCTCTTAAGCAAGTACGCCATCCTGAGGGTGAAGACAAAAGACAAGTCAATGACCTAAAAGAATCTTTGAGGTGGCGCCCTTCTTGGAGGTTTCTAGAAAGCTCTTCTAAAGTTATAAATTAGAGCTCGGGGTCCTCATTTTGTTTATCTGATGAATTTGCAAAGTTATGTTGTCGGATTGGCTTTGGGATTGCTTCGAGGAATGTAAGCCTCCTAGCTTGGCTCTTCTTCTTGCTTGAAAGACAGCAACTAGTTGAGAGGTTTAGTTGTAGTTGGTTTCCTTTCATTGTAGCTGGTTCTTCTCACATTCTATAGTTGAGTTATTGTATTTTCTGTCAATTTTAGAGTTGCTGATTTGTATGGCTGTAGGTTGTTATTACTCACAACTCAAGAAACAGAAATAATATTGTTCTGGGTACTGTTCCAATCTATTTTCCTATGTAGGGCGACCATATGTGCAAGTTTCCAGAATTTTATTTGAAGTCTATGAATTATCTAAAGTAAATCGCCCTTGCTTGCAGGCAATTTCACTTTGTAAGTGCTTTGGAAGTCGTGCAAAATAAATAGGGGTCTTTGTGAGAAGTTTTTGTGATCCATCTTCATTGTCATCATCATTAGAATGTTTTGCAACTGATTTCAAGTTAAATGAGCGAGTATTGAGAGAGATATGAGCATTTAAGTGAGTTCTGGAGTTGCTGTTTTCACCATTCTTAACTGCAGATCTGTCATATCAGACTTAGTAAAATTATTAATAGGGCTGGGATTGTCTGTCTTAGTCATATTAATCGTTCTGGAGTAGCTCTACATTTCAGCAGTGTGATTATCACTCTAATCCATCGTGCTTGCAGGAGATATATTACATTGTAAGGCTGTTAGTAGTACTAACCAGCCAATATTCACATTTGTAAGCTCTTATTTATATTTCCTACATTTCGTGGAAGAGATTGATCCTTGCCCAGTCTATTGTCTTTCTTTATATCTCCGTCATATGGTAGCTCCCATTCCGTCTCGGGTTGGAAAGCACATTCTTGACGTCGAGTACTTCAGCATTCTTGCTTATTTCCCTTAATTGCATTGTAATTCTTAGCACTCCACCATATGGTCGCCTCCTTTCCATACTGGATTGGGTAGCACATGCTTGGTGTTGAGTTTGTTTCCAGTACTTGTAGCGTAGAAGATCCTCTGACCATATGATCGTCCTTCGCGGACACATTCTTGGTTAGAGTTACCTTCAGTTGCATTTTGTTTAAGGCACTAACGATCCTCTTGCCATATGACAGCCTCTCTCTTGTTGAGATTGAGTGCGCATTCTTGGCAACGAGTTATTTGTAATCTGCTTGTTTGAATTATCTAACCCTAACGGGTGCTCTCTGCATTGTTGTGTACTTGGTAAAAATAAAAATAAAAAATTGGCTCGGAATATTTCAGTATTGCACAACCCTTTTTAGATACCTTCCCTTTTTGCTCATATCACACCTTTTCACACTCTTCAGCTGAGATGATGAAGCACTTCTCAACATTGTCAAGCCTGTGGCTGCGAGATACAATACTAATTTGATTCTGAATCCCATGGGAGAGTACTACATGCTGAGAAACTTGAATTTTGATAATAAACTCGACTATATTCAGACAAGTTTTGCACAACTTTCTAATTTTAGCTTGTTGGTTTTCTTCTTCAAACAGATGAATTTTTTAAGATTTTTTCTGAAACATGGGTTTTGTTCATAATTTCATTACAAGAAGACCCAGATCGCCCGTTTTTGAAAATTTTTTAGTGTAGACTAAAAAAGCAGCAAACCCTAATTTCTTCAAATTTTCTCAAAAAAAAGTTGGCACCTGGATTTTGTTCAGAAGCACATTTGGAACGAACCCAGTTGATCAGATGTGAAAAATATTGAAGGCTCATCAAAAAACCAACAAACCCTAGAATCTGAAATTTTCTTTAAAAAAAACTGAGATTTGGGTTTTCTTCAGAAGGCTATTTCAAGAGGACCCAGATGATCAAAATTTGCAAACTCTGAAGGTTTCACTGACATGCAAAGAAAAAGCAGCTGCTGCAACTTGAGAAAATTTCTTGAAAATTCTTCAGAAGACTGGGATGAAGAGACCCAGATGGCTGAAAATTGAAAATTCTTCAAAAATTCGATGTTCTAGATGAAAAAAGCATGAAAAAGCAAGGTATTATATTGCTGGTCTGAAAATTATTCTTGAAAATCAGCAACCTTGAGCTCTTGAATTTTGAAATAAAACCTCAAAGTTGTTGCTCCACTCTTCTCCTTGGAACGCCACCTATAAAAATGATGAGAATTGAAAGGAAGAGATGTTTTAAATAGATTTAGTGCTTGAAATAGCTTTGTTTTCTTTTGCTTTAATCTTCAAACCCTAAACTCAGCTTGTTCAATGAATTTAGACATTCATCTTTCAATTTACAATTTTGAAAATGTGAAAATTTTGACTAAGACATGGCAAGTTGGGCGCCCTTCTTGGCTAGGGACGCCAACCTTCTCCAAACTTAACCATTTTTTGAAGTTTTTCAACTTTTCACAGTTTTGACACCCTACTTGACCTTCAATCTCTGGCTTCCAGATTGATCCAATGAGCAAGCTGGATGATTCATCGCGTAGCTTAACTGATTCTGAGATCACCCTAGAGGCACTTATGGCTAAAAACTTCGTTTTGACCTTCAAATTCATGGGAGCCTATTTCCTCCAGGGGCTCTAAACTTTCACAGTGTTTGCCATTTTTACATGATTTTCAATTTCTTCATTTCCCCTTGATCTTCTAATGAAATCTTGATTTTGGGGGCTACGTGGATCCAATTGACTGGCTAACAACTTCATTGGATAGCTTGACTAAAATCAACGAGGTGATCTTGGAGACTGCATTGGTGAATTCTATTATTTCTAAGCTCTAAACCTTGGGCGCCCTTTCTCTCCAAGGGTGCCCAACTTGACTAGACTTAGAAACTTTTTCAACATTTCTTCATCAAATCGTCTCCAGATGATCTCGTCAAATCTAGAGTTCTAGGCGTCGGATTGACTAATGGTTGGGCTCGTTATGGAGCTGAGGAGAAATCAAGAGGAGTCTCCTAGGAGTAACTTTGACAGAAAGTTGGATTTGAGGCTTCAAAAGCTTGGGTGCCCCTAGCAAGCTGGGGCACCCAACTTCACCAGAGTTAGCCATTTTTGGTGTTTTCTTCTCTACTTTCAACTTTGGCTCTATTAGACCTTTTGTTCCGACTATTGCGTCTAGTGACTGCCAACTCAAATTGACGTGCTGGTGACCTCGTTAGAAAGCTTGATCTATTCTAGAGAAGTCATGATGGGAGCTTTACTGGCAAATTCATCCATTTGAGCCTTCGAAATCATCAGTGGCTTTTTCTTCTAGGGGCGCTCATTTGCTCCAAACTTAGAATATTTTTCATTAGATTTATCTTCAAATTCAAACCTTCATCCTATACCTTCACCTTGATATGGATTTGTCGAAGAACGACAAGTCAGATGCTCTGATGAAGACACCTGTTGGAAAGTTGTCTGAATTCTGGAGAGATTGAGCACATTTACAAACCCTTATTGTTGAGTTAGGCCACTCAAAAAGATGGGCGCCCCTGGGCACCTGGGGCACTGAAAGTTCCCAAAATTCAAATATTTCTTGACATTTTCATGATTTTCATTCTGTCTTTTGTTTGAAACTTCTCTGTTTGATCTCGAATCCCGGACGACTGGATGATCCGATGACTGCACTGTCGGACTCGCTACGCAGCTGGGAAGATTCTGAATAACTTTGACTAAGAGTTCAAACCCTAATTCCATCATTTGGTGCCTTAAAAAGATGGACGCCTATCTTCTCTTGGGGCGCCCATGACAAGCAGTGTTGGTCAATTTTAAGCAGATTTCACCTTCCTTCTTCATTCAACATGCATGTTCATCATTTGATATTCTGTTCGATGCTTGATCATTGAATCTGACACCTGGCAGCCGACTGACCTCCATTGATGACTTTGGAGCTCCTAATATGCTTCTAAAAAAGCAAAATAGACCCACTAGGGAAAAACTGACATTTTTGAATTTCTGACTACACCAGCCTGATATGGAAGTATTTTGAGCCGATCAAAATCAGTTTGGACCCTAACGGACCACTTTTCTATTTTTAGAAAGTTTTACCAGCATCCGTTTGGAAAGAAACCCAGAAAAACCCATAAAAAGTTACTATTTTTAGAAAATTTCTAAAAATAGCAATTTTCCTAAAAAGTAGGGATGAAAAATTGAGATCTAGGTTTTGTAGATTAGGTCGCTCTGAGCAGACCCAGATCATCAGATTTTGGAAATTTCACATTCTTACCCCTCATGCAAGACATGCACACCCAAATTTTGACCTTTTTGACAGATTTAACAAGACTTTTACTCATTTCTTCAAAATGTCTGAGTGTAGCAAAAATTTTAATTTTGGGGTACAACAAAATGAAATCAAACCGCTTCATAACCACCAATGACATAAGTAGCCTCCCCATTTAATGCCACTACAAGTAATATTCTAGTTACAAGGAGAATAATAACAAAATAAAGTACCCATTCAAAGATGTTTGAAAATACAAAATTAATACATAGGATTGCAAGGTTACTACCACCAAATCCTAACAATTTGGTCTTTAATAGTGCATGTATGTTTTTGAAAACAAAAGCAAACAAACATATGCTACAATATTGGGATTGGTGAGTTTCAAGGTTGCCCAGTAGGGTTTAAACCTTGTGAGGAGTGAGGCCAAATGCAAGACCAATTACTTTATTTCTTGCTTGTGAAAGGAAAAACTTTTATGGCCATGCATTATAATTGTAATTTGTCTTCCTTTTTAGATTTGTATTTTAGCCCTTTTTTTCTTTCTTTCTTGTTTGTTAACCTTTTTTTAATGATTTTCTATTTTTTTAATTTAATGTCTTTCATCTTTTTATGATTTTTTCTTCTTCTTTTTATGACTCCTAAATAAATAAATAAACATATGCATGTTTCTAATTTATCAAATAACTAAATAATATTTATTTATTAAAATACATAGATAAATATTTTATTTATTTAAAATAAACATTATTAATCTATTTAATATATTTGGAGGTTTAAAGTGAAACAAACCTTAAAACAATCAAAGATTGTAAATGAGGTAGTAAATATGACGATGTAAAGTCCCCACTCTAGTCAATATTCAGGAGCAATGGAGTTAGCCTATTTCTTGGACCCTCGTGGGCTAACACGATCTGGTTAGGGGGTCAGTGACCATTTTGGTGGGTATTGTCATTCCTACTCCTTTCACCTCAGTATTGATTTTAGTACAGGCCTATGGAGTTCAATGTTCGTCAGCTTCTGACGGCACGGAAAAATATTGAGTTGGGAAGGAGTTATGGGTATTTTGGTGGTTAAGTTATTAAATTAACTTAAATGATTTATTATAAAGTCAAATCAACTTTATAAAGTAAAACGCCACTTAATACTTTATAAAGTAAAATGCCACTTAATATTTTATACAGTAATGAAATACTTTATTAAGTGATATTTAAATCACTTAAGGCACCCTGTTGTACCCAAACCAAATTTTTTGCTTCATCAAGGCATTTTGCATTTAAAAGTCTAAATCTTGCTAATTTGATGTAAAACACAGTTTTTGGGCAATGTCAAGCATGGAGTAGTTGTCAATAGTTTGTCAGTCAAAGTCAGTTATATTGAACAAAACCTGAAGCAGAGACTCAAAATGAAGATCTTCACGACGAAGGAGCATTTCATGACGACATTTCATATTGCAGACGGTCATTTCAATGATCGAAGCAGAGTTTTTAAAGATCAAATCATGGAGATTTCTCAAAAGAAAAGCCCAAAAGCGCAAGTATAGCTCAGGGGCGCCCAACTTATTGAAGGTCAAGATTCTGGTTAAAATGTTCAAGCATCCAGTCAATCTCTTCAAAATCAGTCTGGCTATCCGTCGAGCTATCCAGCAAGGCGTTCCGAGAACCACAACTCCGGCAAATCGCGACAGAAGTTAAAATCCCTAAATTTTAGGAGATGAGAAATTTGTCATTTTCAGGCAAAAGCGCGCCTCTAGCTTGAGGGCGCCCATCTTGAAGCAGGGGTAAATCTTGTCAGTTTCGATGCCGAATGCAGTCAATTTGTTCACAACTAATCTGCTTATCCGACGAGTTATCAAGCGAAGTCATCCGACTCTCAGAGTTCAAGCGGCAGTCGTCCAAAGATCAACTTAAAATGGAGTTTTCACGTTTCTGAGCTTCTCCGTTTATGCCCAGTGCAAGTACAGGCCAGAGGCGCTGGCTTAAAGGACCCTCCAAAAGGCATTATTTGCAGACAGAGTCTTCACAATATCAGTAGTATTCTAGCCTAGCTCCGCAACGCATCATTCAGCTTGTCGATCCGACGTTCCTGGTGGTCGTGGCGGAGATTCTACCAAGCACGTAATTTTTACGGGCGAACCAACAAATGGTTTTTAGTGTATTTTCACAGTTCAAGGGCGCTTAGCCTTTAGGCCTGTCAGATGAGCCCGTTCGCGTTCGAAGTCTTCACGACTATTGAGCGTAATCAATTTATCTTTCCAACGAGCATAGCCGTCAGCCTTCAGCATTTGACAGTCGCTCGTGCGTGCGAGGTCTTTGGTGTCATACTACAAAGTGAAGATGTCCACTAAATGACTAAGTCTAGTAGCGGTAAACGTAAATAAAATACGCACTGGAGTTTTTGAGGTCTTAGAAGCAGTTTTCTTGCCTCAATACCTCCAGGGACTTCTCTTGAGGTCCCTTCTGGCTGTCCGTTAAAACAGATATTGCCTGAATAAGGTCATCTAAGCTCCAGTTATCAGCAGTCAAAGTAGGGTACTCGGATGGAGTTTGGTTTTCGGCCAGCCGACACCGCTGGGTAAACCTAGGAGCCAAGGCTTTGTTTTTTGAGGCCCTTAACACAGCCTTTCAGTGTCATGGATATGTACTGATGCATCGTCTCTGGCCATGCGTTGAGCTTGCCCTCGTGACGTTAGGGTTCACTGCTTGCTGCCAGCAAATGCTTGAAGTGTCACCACAGCTTTAGGAAATGGCTAAGTCCGGAACCCGTAAAGCAATTTAATCAGGTGCGCCTAATTTTTCAAGGGGTTAAACGATGGATTTTGCAGTTGTGTCTCCCAGCAGATATTTCTTCCTTGTTCAGTAGGCTTTCCGTTGATTATCTCATATCAGTCTCAGCATCACCCGGTCATCCGGAAATCAGTGTCGAAGTTGGCCAGTCGTGACAGTGCTGTCAGCTATTAAATAGGGAGTTAGTAAAAAATGAAGTATCTTGAGCAAATGGACGCCTATGTGCTCAAGAGATGACTTTTCGGAATCAGTAAAGTCAAACGATGAATCTCAGAGCTTCAACCAGTTTGTCAACTGAAGTTCAGAATATGCTTGTCTATAAATAGCATTTTCTATTTTTGGCGCCTTTGCATGATAATAAGTATTTTATTATTATTTTCAAATTTGAACTTCCAGTCAGTGGCAGTCGAACTGAAAGGCAACCAATCAGAGGATTTCTATTCTGGTTAGGGTTTATGAATTCTTGCAGTCACAATTCAGTGCGAATTCCTTCTTATTTATATGAGGCGCAATCTTCATTGTTGTTCACAAGCTTTCAAAGAGAATTCGTATTTCTCAAGAGCAAAATTAATCTTGAATGAAATTCGTATTTTTCTAAGGCAAATTTATATCTTCAAAGGGAAATCGAAGTTTAAAGCAAATTCAAGAATAAATTCGTATTTCTTCAGAAGAGAAGGGCGCACTTCCAAAAGCAATTCGCAACTCCAAGATTCAAAGGCGTATTCCAAATTCTTTATAGGCGTATTCATAAATTCATAAAAATTCGCAATCCTTCAAAGATTCAAAGGCAAATATCATTTCAAAGGCGAATCCTCAAATCAATATAAAATTCGTATTTTCTTCAAGGAAATTCGAATTTCATTCATATTCAAAGGGCGCAAATTTCAAGAGGAGAAATTCGTGGTTTTCAATTCCAAGGTGAATTCTCCAGTTCAGAGGCAAAATCTACATCAATTCACAAAGGTGATTTTACCTAACTTATCTTTTTGCAGATTCAAGTTCACAATTGTCAGCAATTCAAAGAAATCTTGGGCGATTTTCACAGAAGAAGGCTTCAAAAAACGTCTTTTTCATCCTTTCAGTCACAGATTTCTCACAAAATACAAATTGCATGTTCCTGAAATTGGCGAATTTGGCAAGTCTCAATATCTGGATTGTTCTCATATAATTTCCTCGAGTTGAAATTGTGCATTTGATTTTTCACGAATTTTTAGCTTCAGAACACTCGTTCTCGAATTGCTAATTTTCTCAAGTGAAAATCTTCGTACAATCGAGTAGAAGTTGAATTTTCGCAAATCTGACGTTCTGGGTTGTCTTAGAATTCTTTTCTGGACAAAACCCATATCTCGGATTTTTCGCTGAAAATAATTCTTCGAAAGGCTATTTTTAACTCTCGCAGGCTATTTTTAGATTCCGTAAATCTTTGTCGA